>VZTB01004784.1:265889-348389 GCA_013397245.1 Thryothorus ludovicianus | reverse complement strand
TGTACCCGGGAACCCAACTGGATGTTTGCCACCGCCGTTAGTAAAAACTGCTCTGGAAAAACATGAAGTTGTTAAAAAATATAACTAATAATCCCAAAATAAACAGCACAGGAAGGGATGAATGGAAGTGCTCTTGCTGTTCTGGTTCATTTTGCTGATGATGGGTGCACCTAGGTCAGAGTGGGGAGAGGTGAAGGGTTTACTAGTAGAAAAAAAATTGCCACTATTGCAGCACTACTGCTGCACCTAGATGCCTCTAAATAGTCACATTTTAGCTTCAAATTCGATTGTTCTTTTGCAGACTAGTGAGTCATTTTCCAGAGCATTTTATAGACAAGAATTTTATCTTGTAGTTTTGTGATCACAATCACTTTTTATCTATATAGTTCTGCATGTTGATTATTCATTGTTCATCTTTCACCATTGGGTTTTATTTTATATCCAGCACTTAAGTCGCAGATATTTCCCTTTTTTCTTATTTTTAGAAAGGTCAAATATGTTTTGTATCCAAATAGTACCTTAGCAGAAACAAATGTTTTGTTCAAAGGTTAGGAACTTCATCATACAAGAAAATTAATCTGGTTGTCTACTTTTGCCAGAAAAAGCACAAATATGAGTCCCCTTTACAGCCAGGATTACCTGCTTTGATATTTTCATGGTTTTTCCATCAAACTGGGAAACAGACAAAATATCTAAATGCTGATGTCAGTAGAATCCCCGGGTTAAATATTGTAAATTTATTTCTATTATGTATTACAAAAGGCACCCTTCCTCATTAATTTTACTGAAGTCTCCAGATGGGAAACAAAATATTAATTTTGTTCAGCCTTAGGCATTGTTGACTGTTAAGGTACTCACTAAATCACTGATCTTATACACATTAATATTAGATTTCTGCTATAAAAATTTAAGACCCATGGGTATAAGGTTCAGTTTGTCATAAGTATAATTAATTGTTTTCAGAAATGATTAATTTGTCAAAATGGCAAACATATATATTGGGCAGGCAAGACTCCTGAGCAAGCTAACCTACCTTAAAGTCATGGTAATACTCATGGAATTATGCAAATTAATTGAGTCTTTCAATGTTGCATAAAATGCTGCTACTAGTACAATGCATGGAACATTAGGCTGTTCATCCAACAAAAAAGTTGCATTTTAAAGGCAGGCTTCTTTACAAGAGAGTCCTTATGGCAGAAGGCCCTTAGAAGTACAATTTTTTTCCTGCAAAGCGATACACTTTCAACCGTGACACAGAAGTTGTATTTTTTATTACAATTTTTAAAGCAACCCTCAAGAGAAGAAAAAACAGTAAAATTCTGGTGACCTGAGACAAAGGAACCTATGAGATTTGCACTCTGTGATGATGCTAGGGGGAAATGGTATATGTCCTAGTAATAAGAGTTTCACTAGTAAAACCTCATTTACAAGCCTGGGAACTCGTGATACACTACATTAAAATCTAAAAAGATTAACTTAATTATGCAAATTAAATTTACTGTTTATCTTCTAAATAGTAAAAGTCATTGTCAACATTGGAAGAGCCATATTACTCTAAATGCATTTCTTTCCCTCCAAAGTAAACCACACATATATTTGAAACTCTGATGTAGTTAATTATTATCCATAAAGTCCATTCAAACATAGACTTATGTTCCTCACTAGCCAAAACATTTATTTTTATGCCCCCTAGTAATGTCTAGTTATCAATGAACTCAATATGTTAGCACAGCAAATAAAAATATCCATGTTAAATATGATTATTTTTAATATCTCTAGATATTAATGACTAAATATTTCTAATGAAACATTCCCTGACAAATCACTTGGAATTCCCTGGAGATTCACCCTGCTAACTCTTCTTCTTCACTCCCAAAATCAGTATTTCTGAAATAAGAGACATTAAAAATATTGAGAGAGGTATTCCAGGGGTGAAGAAAAGCTTCTCTCATGGCTAAAAGTCTCTCTTCTGAATTCCATGGAGTCCCACAGAGCTGATTCTGATTTTCACCCATTTTATTCGAATGCCACCAACTGACTTTGTGGTTGTTCCTATTTTACATTGCTGTAAATACAATCAGGATTACAATGGACACCCAAACACAGGTAGGCTGTGAGTGCTCCATCCATTCTGGCACACTACAGAATAATGCAGAGCCATTAGACAAATGCACTACTGAATCAATTATTCTGGTTTGAGGCAACAACTTCTGGCCTTGAACTAATAGACAAATATTAATTTCAATCTCTCCAGTGTCAACAGTCCTGCTATTAGCATATATATCAAAGACACTGTTATTATGACAAACAAAATAGCCTTCCTTTTCCACATCTAATCATATTTTACTTTTTTTCAACTTCAAACTGGACTTTGCATTTGATAATTTATTTTATTAAATGCAGATATTCTTTGCTGCCTTTTTACTGATAGTCTGTAGAACAATTATAAATACCTCACACTTAAAGGAGTTATGCAAGCTTACCCAAATAGTTTTCATTTTGACACATACAGTTAAGAATTAGTAGTCAGGAACTTTATGTTCTCTTCCATAAGTTCAGATAAAGGATTTTTCTCTTTTTTTTCTCAAAAAAATCAAATAAACTAAAAAATTGAAATGCATAAAGAGCTCCAACTCTGTTAATTACCTTTATAAATACTCTTAAAGCATGTGAAATTTAGAAATTTCAATCTAGAAAGAAATCCAGCTCTTAAACCCACTGCACACACAGCTGTCATGTCAGGCTATAATCGTGGGATCACTGGGTGCTTTCATGGCACACCCAGTATCTCCAGCAGCAGTGGAATATTTCAACTTCCAGCCCAGGTTTCAGCATGGACTGTGTGGGAGTTCAGGGAATCATGATGCCAGAGATGCTGCGTGGCCATCACTGGAGATGTGGAACTGGTGCTCCTGGAGGAGGCAAAATGGAACAGAAGAGTTGAGGCTGTAACCCTGGATGGGGAGAACCTGCAGCAGAAATGCAGAGAAGAGTAACAGGTCCAGCCCTGGCATAAAGGCAGTGGTCAATGTGGTACTCAAGTGAAGACATTTGGAGACTTCTCCAAATTTATACTACACTTAAGTGTTAGAGTTTACCAGCACATGCCAACAAACATGCAGTAGGAGGACATGGCAGCATCCAGCTAACCCCACATCTTGATTTAAAAAATTAACTATGGTGGAGCTAAGACAGCGTAGCCCAGAGTCAACATTTGCAGAGCTGAAAATGGTCACTGCCCAGTCCTGAAGAATTAGGGGAACCTTGTGGCTGGGGCATAGCCAAAGGAACAGGTGAATCCCTCTACCCACTGAGCACTGTTGACACCACGCTGAGCTGTCCAGGCACACACGTGCATTAGACTCCTCAGCTGCATTTCCCACCACACCAGATGCAGAAGACCAATAAGTCTCCATGATAGCCCAATGCCTCCTTATTTTCAAGGCTGTCCACAAGCATTCCCACAGTTCCATAAAAACTATGATTTCCATGAGAATTTCCAGTGCTATGCCCCAGCCATCTCCCTTGAGAAGGGCCCCACTTGGCCCTGCTGAGGGGAGGATGGGGTCATTGCTGGTTCAAGGTGCCCATCCAGGAAGGAGTGACGTGATAGTTAAACTAATGTGGTACTTGCTGTACCCTCTGATGCCATGTTAATTGAATGGCTGACCTGGAAAATAGTTGTTTACCAATGACCTTGGCACAACATCTCTCTCAGTAATTTTCCGTGTTATTATTACAGCGGGTTTGCTGGGAACTTCCTTCAGCTGTGATCACAGAGCTACAGGACAGCCACAGTCAGACAGCAACCCTGCCCTGTTTCCATGCAAGGTCCTGAAGAAAAGGAAGTCGTGTTCCACTGCACAAGGGCAGTGATGGGATATGAATGGGGTCACACAGGGAGGGCAGGCCCAGCGTGATTTGAAACGTTTCCGTCTGTTTACATCCTGAACAGAAACAAATGAGAGACACTGGGAAAGGGGCAAGAGGATGGACATTATATTCATGTCAACTCATCTCGTTGTAGGATGTCAACATCTTCTTTCCACCTGAGAAGACAGCTATTCTCTCCCTTTAAGGGTCTTTCTGCCTACCTTGACTGGGTTCTAGCCCAGCATCTTAAGGTCCAAAGCTTGCTCTCATTTGCATGAACGGGTTTCTAGGCAGCATGTGTTTCTAATAAAATGTGTATTATTATTTCCTTAATCTACCACAGTGTCTTAGAAGAGATCCCATATCTGTATATGAATTAAGTATTTAGATACTCTGTTTGAAATCTATTTTTTCAGTGACCCATCATGTAACTATTGTGTGCATTTTGGCAGGCTACCATGTTGCACATGTGCAGCAAATATGACTGGTAACAAATCATTGTGATGTCCTAAAAAGCATACATTAAACTTGCTCCATAGTCAGAGCTCAAAATACAACTTTTTGCTCATTTTACACATCTTTTTGGTCTGAATATAAAAAGCAATCAGATCTCATTGGGAAGTTAATCACTTGTGAACACAGAGCAATGAAATTATCTAACACAAAGGGCCCTTTTTTTCAACCTTTGCACATTTATTCACTGTTGAAAATGGTTTTGTAATTATTTTGAAAGAGTCATTTTGGGAGGTATGTGAAATTACTTCAACAGAAATACTCATATGAGAAAGCACTCAATGTAAAGATGATGTAATTGGACTCTGCATTTTTCATATTCAGTTTCTGTGAAGCCACTCACTGTCAATGGCTTAGTTGCTATTACTTACAGTTTATATCTTGCATATCCTAGCAGGCATTTTTCACAGCTAAGTCTATAGGGTGACCTATTGCAAACAACAAAAATACTCAATGGTCAGGAGCGCTTTCAGTAACAAAAATGTGGTCAGAGTTTATGTCCTCACTTGTCCAAAATTAATTTACAACACAAATCCCAGGTCTTCATCCTAGTAAGAGCTTGTGCCAATCAACCTTTCCAGTTTATATCTGCAATTCATTTTCATAGGCTCCAAGAAACACAGACACACGTATTTCAGGCACATACTTTTCTTACATCCAAAAAGGGGGATGGGCACATGTGAAATCAGCTTTTTTGAAAAGATATATAAACATGTATTCCATAGATGACATTTTCTTGTTTCTGCAGGGCTATAAATCATTGCCTCTTCTTATGTGATATGAGTGTAAAATATTTATTTCATATTAGTATACATCTATATATATATATTGCAGTTTGACTGAAAACTGGAATTCGAAGGATACTAAAGAGTTTATAGGGTATCCTAATGTTAATATAATTTATCAATATTTGAACACCTCAGTGTTTAATTTCTTCAGTTTTTGAATGATCAGCATGGGCAAGCATCAGAAAATAAAGATAATAAAGACAATGCAGGATTAGTGGTATGCTGCAGAAAGAGAACCTTTCTAGCACCATAGGCTGAGATGATGCTGACATTATGGTAAGAAAGCATTCCCTTTGATTGCTCTAACACCTCTATATTTCTGAAAGGGTTGTTTTTGCTACCATCAAAATCAGAAGAGGTAACTTAGGACTTCGTTTGTTTTGTAAACTACAATAAGGACTTCTCAACATCATAAATACTGCAAGTGTTTTATTATTATTCTAGTGCAATTCTGACACAATTTTACTGCTTTCTCAGAGTTCGAGTTTGGAAGTTTGGATTGACTTAATGCATTGATGTAGGTAGCTTTTATACCACCAAGTTAAAAAAACCTAAATAAAAAAGTATCATACTATGTCACCACTTTGTATATTTTATGCCCTTTTGAAAGCTTGTTACTTTTTTAGTGTGTGATTTTGACATAAAATTGTAATTAACATCAAATCAAAATATTTGGTTTGATTTAGATAGTTTAAATGTAAACTATTAAGTACGTTACAAATGAAAACTGATGTTAAAAAGTTTTTAATCTTAAATGTATCTACCCTAAGGATCATTGCCCAAAGTTATCCAAGCTCACAAAAAAGCACTCACTGTTTTACCTTTAAACTTTCTCATGTATTAATTAAAAAAGCTTCCAGTAAATTATATTTTTTTTAATTTTTTTTTTTTAGAGGAGAAAAATAATTGCACAAAACCAATTGTTACTATGTAGAGAATGAGACCAAACTCTCAAATGATCTGGCTAATGGAGACATTATTCTCTTGCACATAAAACACTAACATATTACCCAGAATAAAAAATTAAGGATCCAGAAATAGACATTTTTCTGTATGAGTAAAATGTGTTGGAAACTGGAGTGTAAATTCCATTCTGCAATGGTTGTCATTTCTTTTGTTTGTTCAAAATTTGTGTCTGCCATAATAAGAATGCATGAGATGCCAAGGAACGCACTTTTTTCTCGCTTTTCAAGTAGCCATCAGCAATCTCAAACACGTATAAAATTAACAAAATGTGATTTGGCTACACATTATTGAGTTCTGCTAGACTTGTTAGGGAAAGAAAGGGTTTGTGATATTTTCCCTTCACCATCAGCAGCAGCGTCATTATGGCTATTTTAAAAAGTTGCTGCGCTGCAGTTACTGTGGCACATGGGACTGAAATTTCCATTACAATGCTCCAAGCCTGCCTCAGGTCCTGGAGACTGTGGGTATTATTTTTTTAAATGTTAATTTTTATTTTATTTTTACTTTATATGTAGAAATCTGACAGCACTTAAATTTTAATCATTCAGGAGCTTAATCCAGGATTTCTTTCAAAGCTCAAAATTCCCTGTAAAGCCAAATTCCTTGATGTGCAAGAAATGCAGAATCAAACCCTGGGTAGCTGGATCCAAGCTTTGTTTTATCAGCCAAGAAACAAAGTTCTCCTGATTTAAAGTACTGCACATAACATTGCTAAGATAAGGATTTAGTTTCCTAAGCCAGGCCCTGATCCTTTAATGAGCTGTGGGGAGGCTCACACACAGTCACCCTGCTGGAGTCACACTGACTCCACTTGCAGGAAATTCCAGTTTCTGGCCAGGTTTCCCTGTTTCCCCTTGACTTCAACAGGAGAGAAAACCATTCTTTATGCTGTCAGTTCATTATATTTCAAGACCCCCTAAAAATCCTTTATTCCACACCCTCTGAATTCAGCAGGAACAGGACATTTCTAGAAGTGGGCTATTTTCATTTGATTGATATTATTATTTAACTGTAAGAAAAACTAAAGAGCACAGAATGAGAGACTTTTTAATTTGTTTTTCTTTTCTAACAGAGACATCAACCCCAAAATGGCTCATCATCAGATAATGATGTATTCACCTGCAAAGTATTATTCTACTGATCACCACAGATGTAGCATTAAAAAATTCCTCTAAATAGTAAGATATTTTAGGATTTTACTTTCTCTATCATTTTTGCAACATTTATCTGTCCTCAGTACAAATTCTTTTCACCAAAACATTTTCATTGAAATCAGTACTCTTTAAAAAGGTATTTATTTCAGGAATACATAGTTGAGATGGAAAAATTCATCAATTAAAGTCTGTAATATTATTTCAAAGATCCCCATTTACCTTAGCAATTCAAAAAGAATTTCATTGCTTTTTAAACAAAATTATTTCCAGTACTGTAGTATAAGAAATCTAAAATCATTGAATTATGTATTTCTATTTTTACATGTCTTTTCTGTGGTGGCAAAAATGTGCTTCAAAAATAACATACATGACACTGAGATATTTCCTGTAAAATATTTACATGAAATATTACACATTTTAAAGTTTGTGCAATGATTCTGTATTCATCATAATGTAAACCATTCAAAAAAATACAAAAAAAGCTACTGATGTACCAAGGCATTAATATGAAAATAAATAATACCTTAGTATTTTACATAAACATGATAAAATGGTGCTAAAGAAATGTCAAGAAATAAAATTATATTATAAAGTCTTCTGTAATTTAATATTTTGACAGTCTCTACATTTTTCTCAAAAAAAAAGTGTTTCTTATAGAAAATAAGACTCAGTACTGTTGTACATAGCAGATATCAGAAATTATTTACAAGCAGATCATTTTATGGATCTCCCATTGTTCTGGCAATACAGTGAGATGATCCTCAATATTTCATTTCATGAATTCATCACTTTATGGAGACCAATTTTGCTACAAACAAAACATCTACCCACTGTGGAGTGCCTAATTTTGACAACTTTCCCAATCTAATATATGGAAACATTGGCAAGAAAATATCCTTCACCTTTAAAATTGCTCATAAAGGCATAGAAATTAAATTGGTGCTTACTTCCAGTTTGTGGAGCAACAAATCCCAGGCTGAGCCTGTTTGTATGTGGCCAATAGCCAACATCATCCCTGCCATACTCGGATCTCTCCACATGCTGTTATGTGTCAGCCAAGGTACAGGGGGACCTCTGGCACCAGCACCAACACCAGCAGAGGACACCAAGACACAGAACTGGGGTGGGGAACAAAGCTGTGGAAGATCCCTCATGAGCCAGCCACCAGTACTTTTGAAATTTCAGCAGGAGCTGCCTGAGAGATGGCCCTCTCTTACTGAGCACAGGGATGTTTGGTTTCCAAACAGTGAGATAACTCTTTGTAAGTGGGATGGGTTCCTGAACCCAAAGACTTCTCCTTCTGCCCCTGTACCATGCACATCCAGACAGAATCAAAGCATGTCTGGTAGCCTGAGCACCTGAGTTCACATTCCTCTCACATTGGGGAGTGAAGGGGATAGCTGTGTTATATTTGTAGTAATATTTGGCAAATTGGCAAAGCCTTTGGAATGACCTCGGCAGCACTCACTTTTGCTCACAGTCAGTTTGCATCACCAGCCTATTTTTAAGATACTTCATTACCCCTGCTAGCTCAGAGTCCAGTGATTTTTAGGTATATGCCATTAGCCTGAGTGCTACCCAAATCTACTGCGCAGAGGTGTGAGCAGATAAATACCAGAGATTCATTTAGAAGCTCAAATTGTGGAAGGAGGCAGCCCCACACGATTTTCTTACTCCCATTGCACTTGCTCTGGGGGTGCATGGCTTATTAACACTCTGCTCAATAAAGCACATTTATACCTTTGAAGAGATCAAAACAAGACATTTTTGGGGAGATTTGGGTAGAAGTTCTCACAGGCTTTATAAATGCTGGCCAGTACACCGTAAGCAGGTCACACCACGTCCCCTTGAAGAGCTGCAGGCCTGAGCGCTACATGAAACACCTCATCAACACTTCCAGTCAAAATCAAACTCACCCCAACAGCAACAGCAGTGTTCTGTCCTCCTGAAGCACAGGAACGACACACAGTCACTGCACAGGGAACAAACAGCAAAGCCTCAGGTAGCTGGATTCTGACCCGCTCGCAGAGACTTTTTCCCTCTCTGATGCTAGAAAATTGCATGCCAATTTAGAAGGACAAGAGGAGCCTGGCAAGGCTGGACACCTGCACTGCAGCATTTGGGCACGTGCCCACAGCCCCCAGCAGGGTGCCAGGCTGCAGCAGGGCTGGGGAGAGCAGGGGGGAGCTGACCCTCTCAGCTTCCCTCAGCCCAGTTGTGAATGCACGGTGAGGAGGGGAGGCCTGATCTGTCCTTGCTCCTTCCATCACACCAGAGGGTGTGCCAGGCTAGGTACTCACAGCTGCCATGTCTGAAGATACAAGGAAACTACTCCTCTCTTTTGTTTTGGCTTTACAGGCTAAAACGAAGTAGGGGCTAAAACAATATGGCAAAAGAACAGCATCCAGCACGATCATCTGTGCAGCACTGGGCACATTGAGCACCTTGTACAAATAAAGCACAGCTTCATTAATCGCTCTCGAGTCACCACGTTACGGGGACACACAACACAGCCCTCCATAAATGCGTATGGTATGAACCAGTGCTTGCCTTTTCCCTCAGTTAGAGCCTTATTGCACTGTTCTGGCAATCCAAACGGTCACTGCAAGATTCTTTGGAGCCTTTGTGCGAGCACTGCAGTGCTGCACGCAGAGCAGCGGCGGCGGGGCAGCAGCAGCCAGCTGGCCGGCCAGGCGGCTGGACACCTGCCAGGGTGGCTCGCCTCCAGCACTTCAGCCCCTGGAAGCTTTGTAGCAGGAAGTAGCTGACAGACCATCAGGGAGGATGCATTTTGTCTATTAGGTAACTGAAGCATAATTTGATGGAAGTCAACACAGCAAAAAAAAAAACGCAGAAGAGATAAATAAAAAGATAACCCTTGCTAAAGCTCACAAGACAATCACGTGGAAACTAGTTGTGTGATTTTTAAGTGAGAACTGTAGCACTGTGACATATTGGCAAAAATATGACATATTGGTGACATTGTCCCTACATTACCTACCATTTTTGCTGCATTTCATTTCTAGAGCTAATGTGGTTTACAATTTTCCCACATCCTACACCACATGCAAGAATATTTTCAATATCTCCAAAACATTTCTACTTGTATTAGTATATCAATTAATTATTCAATAGGTTTTTGCCTTTCCTTTTAACTTTGAGATATTTCTAATTTAGAGACTATACTGTTACCAGCAGTAAAAGAACAATATGTTTTAACAGTGTGTCTAGGGGAGGAAGATTGGTCTGTTTATTTGGTGCTAGAAAAACAAGACATGCGAAGAAGACCTTTGCCTTTCAGGAACCAATCCTTGAAAGATCTTTTAACCTGACCTCCAAAGTGTTGGAATAAATTTTCATTTAGCAATTACTAAACAAAGGCTGCATCACTAAAGGTAAAAAACTACTCTTTGGAAATTCTTCGAGACTCAATGTAGAAATGTCAACTAGTAAAGTATTCACTGTAACTAAATATTCTGTTTAAGAGGTGAATAATTTCACTGTCAAACAGAAGCACCTGATTTCTAATCTTAAACTGTCAGATTTCAGTGTCCTACCACTCCATCTCACAGAACACACTGTGCTTCTTTGCACTACCTGCTGCTCAGTTTCAGCATTGGTTGTAAACTCCTCATGGCCCTTTACAATGCATCTGGCATAAAGAGATCAACTTGCTACTACTACTACCACCACCATCTACTGTCCCATTAATCTTTTGAACCAGCACATCCCTTTGGAGCTCATATTTATAGGTATTTATTGATTTCAGTATTTATCCCCCACAACCTTTAAATTCTCTTAACAGTAATTGTTTTCAATTAAATTTTTTCTTCCAGTAACTGTGACTTTTATGTGTTTGCAGATACCACAGCTGAGAAAAAAAACCTTTGCTCACAAATCTATTACAGACTAACCTGTTAGATTGCCACTGAGTTCAAACATCACCTTTCTTCTCAATTGTTACAGAGACTGGGGTACTCTCCATACTCCTGCATATAGATTTGACTTATTGTCCAATTTCACCTTGATCTAGACTCATATTTTGATGGCTTAAAAGTGAACATGCATATGTCTTACAAGATGTGAGATTAACTTCTCACATTTTCTTGAAAATTAGAAAAATCCATTTGTTTATGCTATAAAGGCCTCTCTCATTCCCCTTCTTCACTGTCCACAAATGTACAGGACTATGTTCCCTAAAATACCATGAAGAAAGATAGAGAGTTTATCCCAGTGTTGCAATGGCCAGACCTTGAGATTAGTGTTCCTTGTGCTTCATATTCTTGACTACCTTTAATAGAGGGGTAACAAAGGATAGATTGGAGGGGAGAAAAATCTTCGATCCATCTCTGTACCTAGATCTATCTCTGCCAGGAGACTTAGTGGCTTATATTTAGGAAATACCACTCAGTTGCCAATTCAGAGAAAAAAGTGCATGAGGTTAGAATATCACTGTGCTCACCAGCAGCACTGGCCGTGAACAAAGAGAGGACTCCAGAGGCTGCATCGGTTTGAATTTTGCAACAGCTGTCCCCTGAGTGGTGGTATTCCTTCTCACAGCCAAGACAGAAGCAGCTGGAGTAGAGCTTCCCATGTTCAGTTCTGGGTGGAAGTTAGCTCTGAAGTGCTACAGGTGTTTTTTGTCATTACCAACACCCTACTGCTAATAAATAAAAGAAGCAAAAACACATATAATCAAAAAATCCAGCAAAAACCTTTCACACTTGCTTGAAAATATAATGCATTGAAAATCCATAGGTATTACTATGGTTACTAATCCAGAGATAACTAAGGTTTCCTTCCTTCTCTTACTTTGCGGGTTTCTCTGTTGTGCTTTATTCACAAGAAGAGTTCAATGGCAAATTATCCTTAATTTACTGCTACTAACAATGTCGGCAATTTTTGGTCCCAAGTCTGCTGCCTTAATACAGGCAAAACACTCAGTGAGGCAGACAGAATCCTTGCCTGAGTTAAGAAGGCAGGATTAGGCCCATCTTATTATACAGTTATTTATTACACAATGATAATTAACACGAGGCAGACAAGCTCATTTATTTGGCAACAGCAACCCTGGCTGAAACACACTGTTAAAAAATGCTGAGCATAAATAATATGAAGAAATGCTTATGCAACAATAAGAAAATGTATGATTGTGTATTCTATCACATAGCTTAAAAACTGCAGGTTAAGCAAATTACCACTGGCACTGCGTATCTGTAATTCTGCCGATCACCTAAATGAATGATCAGGTATGAGCCTTTCAATTCTAGCAGCGTTTCTTTCTAAATATCTCACTATTTAGCAGCCTAAAGGGAGCCAACACATCAGTAGTGCCTTCTATGCACTGTCGAGTCCCAGCTTGAGCACACCAAACTCTGAGGCCTTTTGAAATCTTTAAAGACAATCACACATAAGACAGTTTCTATATTGCAGGGCTGGGTAGCGCTACTGCAGCACAAAACAATATTTCAAGCTTTCTGATATACATGTGTCACCTCTATGTGACAAATAGCTTGTATTAATTAGGCACTAGACTTGGTGAGATTGCTGTTATTAACTGAGAGAAGATGGGTTGAATTTAATTGTGTGTGACATCAAAGCCAAGTGACTGATATTTCAAGCATCATTTAAAATGTTTGATATTGGAGTCATTGTATTCACATAAAGACTGTCTAAAAATATAAAGGAGAATGATGAGAGAGGAACTGAAATGCATTCATACAATCCATCTTATGAAGTGAATTTGATGTAATTTTGCTTGTATTTTTGACCCAGTGTTGACAATATTTATTTATTTAGTTATATAAAATTATTACTTTGAAGAACAGTTTATTTTTCTCAGTACTAATTTTGGAGACAGCTGGGATGGTTTGTATTGGTTCCAGCATCAATATTCTGAGAAATGTGGACATAAGGGAGGGGGAACATAAAAGATCAGCTAGCACTGGGATTTGCTTTATAGCCATTAATGAACACTGTTTGGAAAATGTTTACTTAAGAAAAGCAGACTGCACGTTATTTAGGCAAACTTCCATAACAGCTTGAAAAGAAAGAAAGGGGAAAAGGAAACTATGTTTAAAATGGCACATGAAAGAATATATTAAAGGAGTAAGAGCTTGTTATTTTACTATACGTTGTACAAATGGCAACCATCTCAGGATGTGAGGAATGCTGTTTCAGGGTCAAATGTTTCTCTCATTTAAGATGCTGGCAAAAATCCTCTTCAGTTTGAGAGGGTAGATTCATACTTGTGATGTAGCATGATAATGTATATGGTGCTTTGCTAAAAAGTGGGTCAATAAACAATTGCCCCAGAGGATAGTTGTGTATAATGCTTCTGCATTGTACCATTTCCTTTTAGTTCTTTCTTTAAAAATAAATAAAACAAACCACTTGCTTATTCTATGCTTGCCATAAAGTACACAAAACAATCCAACTGAAATCAGCTTAATTAAACCGCAATGCATTGCAAGCAAATATGTATCCCCTAGGTATTCCCAAGCAGACAAATCTGAAGTGCACAACAGCCAAAAGTAAATATTAACAATTTCACAAACCAGAAAGACAATGTTCCAGTCAGAAGAACCTCTCCATTGCATCAGTGGTGCCCTCGACCCACACACTATGGAGCAATGAGGGACAGTAAGGCTCACTGGAGGTGCCTCCCCCTTCCTGCAGCCCAAGGAGGTCAAAATACTAAATCCAATATGTATAAAATATAAAAATTAAATACAGATGTATGCCTGTAACGTGTGCATATATATATGGATGTGTGGATTTTCATGTATGTGAATTTATGTGTTATTTTATATCAGAATTAGTACTGCCATAGTCATTAACAAAACCAAGTGTATACGAATGATATAACCTCATTCCAGTGGGATTCAGTTATCAGAGGGGCTCTGTCCTCTCAGGAATTTATTCTAGATGGACCAGACAAAATGTTTAATCACATGCTTAATTGTAAGAACTGACTTTGATGGGAAAACCGATGTGCACAAAGCCAAAACACACATAAATACTTCAGCTGTTGTAGAGGTAGAAAACCCAATAGCTGATTAAGAATTCATGGATAAACTCCAGTTTGTGTGATAGCAATTCTCCCCTGTTTCTTCATAGCAGTGGATCAAAATCTTTTTTGAAATTATCCAAATTCTCCTGTCCTCAGTGATAATACAAAGGTGCACCTTTTCCTCAGTCTGTACAGGATTGACATTAGCCTCGGGTTTTAACTAGCTTTCTGCTAAGAAAATATTTAAATTATTTCATTGTAAAGCAAGGAAGAAAACTCAGTGTGTCAGGCAGGTTTTTTTGGCAGTTGCAATATCAGTTTTAGTATAATTGATAAAGTAATTTATATAACAAAGCAGATTTTTTCTATATGTGAATAGTTCACAGAAGTAGCTCTAGGTTCCCTGCAATTCATTTGTTATTAGGAGCTATTTAGAGAATAATTACAACAACCTCTCACTGCTCTGTCCTTCATCTGACAGGCAATCACTGATTTTTTTGAAAAATACATCTTGCATGTTCCTACTTTTTGATAAAATTTGCAAAGCTCTCTGAACCAGGTTGTAGTACCATATTTGCAAAATAAAAATTTTTCCTTATATGTATATTTGAAGGTGTTTAAAATGCCCTGTTTTCCTAACCATCCCCACCAGAAAACTCATCTGCTTAAAAGAATATTCAGGATAAGCAAATATTTAAGAGTGTGAATACAATCAAAGAAAAAAATGCTAACAGATATCTGAGGGGGTTGTGTTGTTCTTTCTACCCAGCTTGCATTGAAATATTTATATTTTGACATTAAATCATTTAAAAAGAAAGCTCTTCCTGTGATTTGCAGAAGAATGTGCTTTAAACTAAACTCTGTCACCCCAAAATCAGTCATTCTTCCTGACTAATGCTTTCTGGCGAACTGGTTACAGGATAAAAATGTAAAAGAGAAAAATCAACAATTATAACCCTGTGCCCAAATAAGTACATGTATTTACTGTATCTCAGAGATGTTATTTGGGTTTGTAATCAAGAATGTTCATAGCACTCACAAAAAAAGTGGGCATCAATCTTATTAATAACCTTCATTTGTTTTCAGAAAGATGGTGAAAACCTTAAGGCAAGGTTTTGAAAGGGGTAGTGCTACTTCTCCTTTGAAGTATAAAAACTGTTTAAGTACCAAATATGCCTGTGACACAAAAGTTTCTTTTGTTCAGCATAAGTCAAATATCTTTGGTCTATAAACTTAGCTAGTATGTTGTTGTCTGGAATATGACCTTTTTGGAACTGCTTTTTCAGCATCATTCCAGTGACTGAAATACCAGTAAAGTGTGTTTTGGATGGCTTCCAGTCAGCTCATCTACCTGTCTGTTGTGGGAGCCTGAGCCTGCTGCACTGCTGCTGCACAGCAGTGCCCCAGGCATTCTTCTTCTCTCCTCACAAATACACGTGACTTTCCATTTTTCCAACCATTTGTAGTTCACTGGCAAATTTATTGACCAGGAAAGTTCATGCCTCCTCTGTGCTGCCCAAATAGGCTGTGTTTAGTTCTGTTTTTAGCTGGACTTCCACCTGACCTCCAATGTTGTAGGAATCATTTTACACCAGCAATTAAATGCTGGACTAGTTATTTGCAGCTTGCAATTGTCCCCATTTAGAAGACTAACTGCCCAATTGTAAAGCTTCTAAATGGGTGCAATTGCAAGTTCAAACAGTTGGGCCCATATGTAATTATGGTCACAAAATTGGGCTCGCTTATGTTGGAGGTGCTGCAGAAGACATAAGCCACCAACTAAAAATAATGGTTCTTTGCCTGGTTGCTGCTATGTGTTGTTCATTACAGCAGGAGGAATGAAAGGAAAAGCCTCTTGATGGGAATATAGAAAACATAAATACATTAAGACAATTTGAGACTATAAAGTGATCAACGTGGTGCCTAGGACAAATGATCATAACTGTCTCATGCCTAATCACCCATTTCAGACACAGCTTTATGAACAACTTTTGTTCTCTTTCATGGCTTTTCTCTTATTAAGACAGAACAGTGTCTGTGGTCAAAGGACTCAATTCCAGGTACCAGAGGCACAGGCTGTGGGATGCCACTGGCCATTTTAAACCATC
Organism: Thryothorus ludovicianus; assembly: GCA_013397245.1. NCBI lineage: Eukaryota > Metazoa > Chordata > Aves > Passeriformes > Certhiidae > Thryothorus > Thryothorus ludovicianus. The sequence continues at coordinate 331,975 of VZTB01004784.1, read as the reverse complement.
TGCTGAACCTACAGCCTTTTTCCTTCTCTCCACTTGAAAGAAGTTGATCAAGAAAACACCTGCTGGAAGTTTTTTTCTCCTCTCACATAGTCAGGCAGTAGGTATAGGGCTACTGCTGTCAGGGAAATTGTGTCTAACTCATCCTAATCATAATTAGGAGAAATTTCCCATCTTTTTCTCCCCGGTTCAAAAGTATTTTCAATAGTTGAAGGGCATACCTCCACAGGTAAAGGCTCCTTTTTTGTGACAGCGTGATATCCTGCACATGTATGGGGTTCTCCCCAAAGCATATTCCAGCCTTGACAAAGGCAGTGCAGCCCTACAGACCCAGGCACTCCCAAAAGCATTCTGTTTACCAGCCCTTCATTACCACTGCTCAACACCACAGCACAAGTAAGAAACGACTCCACTGCATCCACAAGAATTCCTTTATCACAGCCTCCTCCAACCGGAGTGCCTAATCAGCCGCCGAGCATGTCAAACCACTGCTGTTCAGCTCATCTGCTGATGACATGAGACACATCTGGGCAATGGAACAAAGGGAATATTCTAAAATGATTATGCTAAGATGAGAATTAATATTCATCCCCAAAAGGTACAACTGCCAGCCCAGAACAGTAAATAAAATAGACTGCCCTGCAGTGCCAAAGTCTTGGGGACCAGGTTCTCCTAAATCCATTGAAACCAAATTTCATTTAGAGAGGATGAGGCCATTGAGACAGGTACTCAGGTAAAACAGAAATATATTTAAATATAATTGCATTTTTTCAGCATCACGTGCGCTGCAGAATGGATACATTTTGTGGGGATCCAACAAATGATATTTTAATGTACATACATAATTTATTGAGCAAGCAGTATTGTCTGTATGAATGTCAGCCACTGAAGATCCAACATGGTGTATTTTCATGCCTATTACTTGGTACAGTAGCAAAGGAAGCATTTAACATATTTATAAACTTGAAACATCTCTCAAGTTCCACAGTGCAGGACTACCACAAATGTTATCACATTCTTCTTCTACAGCCACAATAAGAAGTTATGCACTTGTCATGTATTTTTCAACATAAAAATGGTTGAAATAGTTATAGATTACCACCTATATTACTCTTTTACAATTCTTGCAGGGCTGTGAAATACAGCTAGAGAACACAATCTGCCTTTGTATCTTGCCCATAATTCCCATTTATCTTACACAGAGTGAATGAGATTCAGTATCTAATTAATTTCTGTATATTTTGCTTAAAATCATAAAAATTAGATTTTGAAAAATCTACTGGTTCTAGCGCCAAAAAAAAGACAGTTTTAATAATATGCCTATCATAGAGCAAAATTACTAGCTATCTATTTAAAAGTAGCCATATTTAGGTATCTTCTAAACTTCACATTGCAGATGTGTCTGATGACTCTAAGGTAATGGGAGTTCAACTTCCATGATCTTGTCCTTGGCCCTGCCATTCTGATGAGATATTTCACTGGATATATTAATTAGCTTCAAAAATTTTCCAGTACTGTAGCTGCTCCACATAAGCAAGTCCTTGGTTTTAGACAGCAGGAGCAGAATTCATTTCATATCAGCTTAATTGCCTCCAATTACTCACAGCCCCCTAGAATTACCTGGTGACCAGAATTAGCCATGCTTATTTCTTTCCATCAGCCCCAAATGCAGCTAAGACACAGTGATCCAAGTTCAGAAGTAGAATCTCTGTGACTGCTCCATAAAGCTAGATTTCAGAGATGAATCACATTTCTACTTCCAGTGCTGAGAGGCCTTTGCCTCCCCTTGATTTCAAGAGGAGTTGCATGTGCTTAATATCCAAAGTGTGGTAGCCACATTTTGAGGCCAGCTCTGCACTTGGTGCTTCCCCTGGCTCTCATTAGGCACCTGGAACCTGACCCGGATCACAGAGCAATCACTGCTGCTGTGCCAGGGCACCGCCTCCACCCTGCTGAGATAAAGCTCCTATCTGCACCCCTTTGGCTCTGAAGACCCACTGGAGAGGAGAGCACAAGTGTTTCTGGAGAGCGAGGAAGAAGAAAATTAGTGTTTCAACAGGCTACCATTACATGAGTAGACTAATATAATTTTTTTTTTTTTCTTTGACAACTGATTTGTGGAAGGTAGAGGCAGCACAGTCTACAGCAGCTTAATATATCCTAAGTCCCCACAGGTCTGCTCAAGGCAGAAGAGAAACAGAGGAGAAGCAATGCCATAACACACCTGGGGAAATTATGTCCTTTTCCTCCTCTGGGCTTGTGTGGAAAGCCCTCAGAAAATTTTCAAACTGATTTGCTTTCTGCTTTTCTGATTGTTCAGTGATAATAAAAAAAAGAATGGCAAAGTTGAAAAGCCTTTAAAGGACAGAGAATTGGAGCTTTTTTTTTTTTTCCCTGGGCTAGTGAAACCACCCACTAGCTTACATAGCCCTTGGGCATCTTCTTCCCTGAATTCATCCTCACAAGACACCATTGCTTACGGTTTTTCTATGCTATAGGTTCTTATACTGCCCTCATCACTGTAGTAGCTGAGTGCTTTCAGGTAGTGCATTATGTGATGTGTCTAACATCTGTGACAGCCAGAGCAGGAGGTAGAAACAGTTAAGGTCCTGGTAGCTTTCCCCCTATACAACATTTCACTTTCCAACACTAATAACTTTCTCTCTGAATACACAGCTAGATTGTTGTGGTCACATTTGGAGCAGATCAACAACATTTTGCTCCCTCTGATGCTGAATTTCTCAGTTGAACTTTAGTAAGGCAGCGTGAGGATCATTCTCCTTTACTTCGTTCACTGTAATGCCAAAGGCTGGCTATAACTCTTCAGCTATATTTATTTTGAGAATATCAGCAGTGAACACAAAAACATGATAGGCAAGGTATCCTGGACTGGAGACACAAGCCACAGGCTTCAGAAAAGGTCTGTGTAAGACACAGCATTTGGCACTACCTGCAGTGTGAGGGGAAATTTTTCAGCATCAGACTCTGCCTTACAAGCCTTGGGGTGGAGGTTAAAGGGGCACCGTGTTCCCCAGGAGTGACAACTGAATATCTCATTGCAGGAGAACTCGCATATGGGAACAATATGTCTGCAAATCTTTTAAACGCATGCAATTGCTTTGCCAGAGCAATTGATATGTTGTGGAAGAAACATTGCAGGGCAGGTGGTTGCTGTGAGATGACCCCACACTTGGGACCCAGAGTGAGACACGAGGTCAAAGGTCAAGTGTGACTTTGTTAGAAGCAAAAAATACAGTCACCTCTGCTGAGTGCCACACAGCTTGCAGGACCACTGTTTACTGGCACAAAACAAAGCAATTACATTTACTATTATTTTTCTGATTGCATGAAATGCAATGTTGAGATGTATTAAATTCTATGTGCAAATATAAAACAATATTCTTTTTTGCTCTCTTAGGCATGCTAGTTCACTAGGACAATTAGAAGGGTAAAATGAGAATGAGTAGAAAATTACGTTAAATAAAAAATTACAAAATCAAAAATCTCTTGGCTCATTCTAGACAGATTTTGCCCCAGAGATTTTTCATCTATCACTTCAGAGTTCTCCTTGACTTTAAGAAACCTTAATGGTAAGTTAACAATTTGGGCATGAAGGGAGAGAGCAGAGGATGATTTTCTTGAGTTTTGTGGGTTCCCTCCCAGGTGTCAAACACCACACAATTATAAACTGCTTAGATAATAATCGACCTGAAATAATACATAATGTAGGGAATGTTTTAGGGAAAACTGAAAAGGTCTTTTACTGATTTAAAAATTCCTTTCCTTTCTAGTATCTTTTTTCTGCTATCATTCCAGAGGATCCGAGAATATTTCACAAATTTTGTATACACATTCCAGGAAGGATTGCAAAAAATGATTAAGAGCATATGCAGCAACATCACAATACCACAATTAGGATGGGAAATGCAGAACACTAGACTTGATCTTGCCTCAAGCAGAATGTCCAATAGCAGTGAACACCACGCAGAAAGAGGGACAGAGCACAGATGTTCAGACCAGAAGACAAGCCAAGAAAGGCTTAAAAGATCACTGGCTACAAGACATTTCATAGAAAGCACGCTGCCTTATTGCTCTGTGAGCATTATCACACAAGACAATGCAGACTCTAATTTAAATAGTCAGAGGGAAAGATCCTCAAGCTGGATGCCAGTTGGCTACAACAACAAATATGTATTGCTGTTCTGACAACATTCACTGCAGTAAACTGTGCTGTGAAGTAATTATCCCAGAGACTCTGGCACCTCAGCACAAACATCAACTCAAAGAATCCATCAATATTCTTCTGGGGTGACAAAGCCAGAAGGGGAGGGTAGGAAAAGCATAACAGCCTGGCCAAGGGGACATGAGGGCAAGACTGCCTTCCTGTGGAGATTGTCCTGCCATGGCTGTGCTCCAAGGGCACTGCTACAGCACCTGACTGTGTATGCAGAGCTCTGCGTGTCACTGCTGTGATACCAGTGAGTACCAGCCTACAAATATCAACTACATGGCCTTGTAGGAGCCACTGAAGATGTACATTCACGTGCAGGGCCAAAGTAGTTGTATTGGTGTAGGGAGGTATTTGCAAGCTGTCAAATTTGCAATTTCTAAAATGAAAAAGTATTTACACTGGGCTTGCCTGATGCAGTTCAGGGAAGATTTTCTGTGGGCCTCTGGACCCCAACCTACAGGGAGGAATGAGGAGGGAAATTAATCTGGTTGCTATCACTTTTACTTCTAGTGTAACACAAAAAGAGAGGGTCAGATGTGCAGTCACACATGCAGATTATTTCTTTAATTGCTATCTCCATTACAGAGAAAAAGTAGGATAGGATAAATCCTCCATTACATAGGATAAAGTAATTGAGCAACAATGTACCTATGCCACGAAGTTGAGAGAAGTCACTATGTGACCCTTATTTAATGGTGTGGTACAAAGGTCAGGACAATCAGTGGAAAGTCTCCTGTGATTTTAATGGCTGATACAGTTACATAAACTTGGTATAATCAAGTGGTTAACACAATGGGCATGAACCTAGGAAGACTGGCTCACTTCTCTGCTACACATATGTTCAATCTCATGTTTAATTGCGCAGATATCATGATAACAAGATTTATATTTGCCCAGCAAACACTCTGATATTGCTGCTCTCACACCAGTGTTTTAATGGTCTTGTTGAAACTCAGCTTCGTGGCACTTCTTTCTACAGTGCAGTCCTGGAGGTTATGGTGTCTCTCTTAAACTTTTGTGTGTGCAGCTCTATGATGAACATTTAGGGAATGCAAGCATATCTACCAATCAATTGCTTGATCATTTTGCTTGATAGTTGTTCCAGAAATTGAACTTTCTCAAAGGTGGCAAGACCTAATGCTTCACCCCAGCTACCTAATACCTACCTTACTATAAAAGCTGGTCCAGTGAAGGAACATGAGACTCATCCCATGAAAACTTTGTCCAAGTACATACTTTGGTCATGAGTGCTATCTAGGAGAGACTCTCCAGCTGGTTTCTACTTCCATCAGTCAATGTCAACAATAGCAGGTACTGTCCAAGGCTGTTTAGAAAAACAAGTGGGAGATGCAGCCACATTTTGCAATTATGCCCTTGATGGACAAAATAATTGTTATAGTTTTCATGCTTTTTCTTTGCCTTATGCCTTCATTTCTAAGTGAAGATGTCCTGACACCAGCTAGATTATAAATGTGGGTGCAAATACAATTTTGTGCCATATTGTGTCACTCTCCTGATTTAGTCTTTCTGTACATGAGTCACTGTGATGTACTGTGCAGAAGCTGTGATGCATGGCAGGTATCAAGGTGGGCATATCAGCCTAAATGTGCCAGATGATGGTGTGCTTCTCCCAGATATGCTTTTCTTCCAGGATTTCTGGGTTAAGGAAGCAGGCAGGATAAACACTGAGCAGTCTGTCAGAACATATTTGAAGGCATTCAGGACAAGCCCCAGAATTTATTTTGTGTGCTTCAGATGCCATTTTAAACTGGCTTCTTTCCCTACTCAGTGTCTCTGTAGCATGTAGATAATTCTCCCCTTCAGACCCTTACACCTTTTTGGTTAGCTCAGAGAGCAGTGTTGATCTTTCCCACCTGGACTGCAGCTATCACGCAGTGCCTGTCATTCTCATACAGATCAAAAAGGATTTTGCAAGCTGTTGCCCTTGATCTGTGCCTTATATGTCAGTGTTAAATGCTTCAACTGAGAGATGCCTGCTTAAAATACATCCTCACCATCAAACCAAAAGGTCCTGAGGCGTGTGGAGCACTGCTTAGTAATGCCTCTGAGAGGAAGTCCTGGCCACCATGGCATCAGCAAGGTTTCCTGCAGCACCTGGCATTTTTGATGGAGATCATCTATCCAAATAGTGACCTAATGCAACCCTGTATAACTTCTGAGCCCACGAGATAGCAGTGTACGTGCAAATGTTAGGGTTTCCTTTTCGTAGGGAATTCAATGTGGTTAACAAATTCTGCACTCCAGGTACTCTCCATGCTACAGCTGCAACTGCTAGCACTTTTATAAAGCTGTCTTAATTACCAGTGACCCTGTGCTCTTCAAATGCATCAGCAGTACAAGGGATGATTCAGGATGACAGGGTCACAAGCAATGGGAAAGAGTGTCTGATCCATGCCCCACTTACATACATCTCTAACTCATAGACTATCTGCCCTAGATTAAAAAAAATATCTTCACACCAAGAACTCTGATTCAGTAGAATTTAAAAGGACTTGGGTTCCAGCCCTCTTTTATTAAAGCATTGGTGGAATCAAATCTGTATAAGACACAAGCACTAGGAGAGAACACATTAAATAAATGATCTGTGAATGTGAAAGCTGATAAATTTGAGTCTTCTGGAGAAAAAGGATTTTCATCCTCAACCTAAAGTTAACTATTGCCTCTAAATTAACTTTAACATTTGAAATGAATTGTAAAAGAGTCTTGATTTCATGTCAAAAGATGACACAGACAGCAGAGAAGAAATGCAAGTTGACATGATAAGAAACCAAAGCCCAAATTTGCTGTTGCAAAAAATCTCCATGAGGAGGTCAACAAGTTCTAGTAAATTCTTCCCATCACTGAGGATTTGTCCACAATGGCAATGCTTTGGGAGAGTCAATGGTATATCTGCCTAGGAAAATGTTTGTCTCTCCTCATCCCCTCCACCACCAGCACTGCTCTGATCCTCAAACAGAAGGAGGAGTTATTACATGCTACTTTTATTGCAGTGAAATAATTTGAATTATTTAAATCATTCAGAAATGAGAAATTACAAACTGCATGCTTAGGTGCTTTGATGAATAAAAGCTCTTATACAACATGCATAACAATCAAAATACTCCACTCTAAAACCAAGATGTTTGTAAAAAAGATATCTATCATGTTGCTCCAAGAGCTAATATTACATCCTCCTCTGTCCTTAAAACAGAGTCCTAAAATTATGCTATGGTAAAATATTATTTTAAAATAAATTATAGGAAAATAATTCAAACTTGAATGTTCTACCATTTGTAAATCAAAATGTTTATGTCTTTTGCCTAAAAACACAAATAATCTTCAGCATGCATCTGTTTAGTGTGGCATAATATTAAGTCAAAAAGAGACAGCTCTCCTCCTCTAACTCAAGGAAAGACACTGGAAGATTTACTGGTGTGATTGTTGTGATCACACTGGATGGGATTCTGCAGCTGATCATACAAAGTTCATTGAAAAGGAAAAACTAAAGACTTCAGTTCTGCCAAAACTTTAGAAAATGTCTGTTCAGCTAGGCTGCCGTAAGCACTTATCTAAATCAGTTCAAATGAACATATCCAGAAAAACTTAGAAAATTTTTGAGAAATTCTTTGTCAAGATTTTATTTTCCCCCAGTTTCCACAGGTTGCTCATAACTAAGGGAAAAGAAGAATGAAAAACTTGCTGTAAAACCACCAAAACATAAAAATAGAGGGGAACACCAAGTATGTACAGTACCTTACATAATTAGTTCTTTTTTGTAACTCTTTCTCAGAAGTACCTATATTTCAAATACACTTTGTTCCTGTACTTTCTTATACCTCAATCGCTGTGTATATTTAAAGTTATTTAGTGTCCTCTCCAAACACTGAGGGTTTCTGATGACATCATCAAGTACAATAATAACATCAGAACCAACTACTTGTTGTGATAAGAACATGGTCTTCAAGGCTTTCTGCCAATCTTTCGTTTCTTCACTCAGTATGACAATCTGATGTTTTATTTCTTGTAGTCTCTTACTTGTAGCTGGGTATTATTTTGCCCATGATAACTATGTTTCTCCTCTATATTTGCCCATATTGCTGCTAGGTCTGCCAGATCTGTGTATTAAAAATGAAGATAGATAAAATATAAGTGTTCATAAAGAAAAAAAACTGTTTTGCTAATAGACCAATGTGTTAATGTAAGTAATCCTCTAACAATGGAAAGACAGGCCAGATAAAGCACTAGAGAAGTGTTTCTGATGGCAATATTAAACCAGTAGCTCTTTTTTGTTCCCATTTAGAATGATAGTGCAGGACCAACACAGTCTTTTCTCTTGAGAAAGTCTGAGTTTTGGAATGGAAGAGACATGGTGGCCAAAGTCTGAGACATCAAAGGATGCTCCTCAGAGCCCTGCCACCTTTGCCACATTCCCAAAGCACACATAAACAAGACAAGGAAAAAATAACAACAGAAGCAGGCAAATTTTGTGTTCATCTACAGAATATCAAATCCCATCTATCTCCTGCAACATTATCAAAACAAAGAAAATGGAGAGTCATCTAGAATCTGACTGCTAGAAAAGCCCTGAAGTGTGCTAATCAGACTCACCTACCCGCCTGTTGTTCACTTCAATCCACTTTGCAAAATACCATGAGCATAGGGACTTTATAAACTTTTACTCTATTCTAAAAACAGGCTCTGAAAGCTTTCCAAAAAGCGAAATTTTCTGCAAGGTGAATCACCCATGGGAGAGGTTTCACATGTTTCCCACACCCAGCTCTAGGGGAGGCAAGCGAACGAAAGAGCGGCGCCCAGGACTGAACCCCACAGGAATGAGACAGGAGGGCACCTCTCTGCTCCGCGCTCCTCCCGCGCCCCGAGCCGCTTGGTTTGCATCCCTCACTGCCGGGAGCCACCCCCTCGGCCTCCTCTCCCGCCCCTTGCCCAGCTAGGCGCTTTTGCTCTCCACCAGGAGCTGCATCCTGCATCCTGCAACCTGCATCCTGCATCCCGCCCGCTCCGCTCCCGCACTCCCGCCCGCGCCTCCTGCGCGGTGCCAGCGCCACCGCCGGGACCGCCGGGCTCGCACAGCGAGGGAAGGTGGATTTGTTCTCTCTGTTCTGGGTTTGATAATCCTAAAGTTTCTGGCCGCTCCCGAACCGCATCCTCCACGCAAAGGCGCGCACACGCCGCAGGGATCCCCCGGGACAGAGACGCGCCACTGCCGAGCGCTCAGCGTCAGCGCCGGGACCAAAAACGCGCTTTGGGTCCTTCTGCTTCATCCCCCTCCTCCGAAATCTGGTTTGATTTTGCTCTCCCCTCTTCTAACTTGCTTTCCCCAGACAGATTTGGCTTGCTCCAAAGCCTCTGTGATTAAACACACAGTAAATAGTAGTCAGACCAAAATTCTCTGCGCCTGTGACTTTTTTTGGTGCCAATAAATCCCACTGCACCTTCTCTTCAGCTGCCCTCAATTTCCTTGACTCTCTTAAGGCTGTCATGTACATCTGGACCTGGCTCCCACTTCCACTGCAATATTTTCATTCTCTTTCAGACTCCTCTCTGAAAAGCTGCAGACCATTAAGCTTACATGTTTTCAGAAATCTTTAGAGCAATTTAAGGATCTGATCACTTTTCTTTTTCCCCTTTAGAAATTCCCAGCCTGAAAAAATCGCCTTCAAAATGTCAAAAATATTGATGTTTAAGCTTCAATTTCTTGTCAAAGGGAAAAACTAAAAAAATAAGAATATTGTAATACAGTTTTAATTTTATGGGCAGGGGTGAATCATTTTTCTTGAGACATATAAGCCAATGTGACCCTAAAAGGCTGAATGCTGTCATTACTCTTCTGTAATGCTGATTTGAAAACAACCAGTCTCCAGCTTGTAATATATTTGAGTTTTTGGGGTCTTTTTGTTCCAGCAGGTCTCTGCCACAATGTGTCCAGTACATCTGTGTTTTCTCTCATTTGAGCCAGAAGCACCATGGGACAGACACAGTCTTTCTTGACATATTTTTCTAAGCAAGTATTTGGTTTTTTTTTCTGTGGTTCAGAATACAAAGAAGAGTGACATGGCAGATTCTGATGATTTATCACAGAGGAATTTAGAGGTAGCAAGTAATAAAAAATTATTAAATGGAGACAACCAGGGGGAGCATACGTGTGTGGTTAGCAGTCATACTGTTTTCCTGCTCACCAGATCATCACTGTACACAGCTGCTGGGAGAATGAAAGCTTTTGAAATAAACGAAGTGCTGTTGTCAAAAGCAGAATAGTCTAAAGTGCAGAAATTAGAAGAGCAAATGGATCTGGAATTACCACGGGGATAGGAAGGAGACCAAATGAGTATCTAGCAGCATTTGGGGTCTAGCCAGACATGTACTTGGCAGCAGCTATGCCAGGGCCAGGGATTGCTGTCCACTGTTCTTTGCTGCCCCCACCGATCTGCTGGCTGAGCAGGATCCCCGAGCACTGCCCAGATTATTCCACTTCCAAGGAGGCCAGGCTAGTTCAGATAAACAGTAAGTCTTTGCTAATCTAGTGCATTTTGAAAAAAATAGGTTAGAGGAAGCTTGTATGAGCAGCACTACGAGCAGAGTCGAAGGGATTTGGGATTCCTGATAACCACCCAGAGACAGGCTGCGGTCACTAATATCTTCCACCAGCACAGCTGAAGCTGGAAGAACACATCTGTTCACCTCCTGAAGAGGACTAGATTTCTGGTCTGCTAATCTCATTTTCCACTACACATTCAGCCAAAATAGCCCCTCAATGGCTGGAGATTCCTCTGTGCTTGGTTCCTTCAGCAGTATTAATTTGGCAAAAGTAAATGAAGAGAAAAGTGAATGTTAGTGTTTGGAGCCTGATCCAAATAGGGTATATAAACAGCATAAAAGTACATAGCCCTGCTGTATCTCATCCTTTGCTGCTCTTAATACTCTGAGTTCTTAAATCAGGCAGCTCCATGCAGCTTTAATTTAGTGAAGGGCCAAGCAGCTATGAATTAAGGAGCCATAGGGCTGAGCTTCCAGCAATCTGTTCTCTCCCAAATGTCCAATTAGAAGAGATAACACATTCAGAGATAAATTCCTGGCAAGAGCTGAGGATGAGATTTTGCTTGTATCAACAATGTGGTCAACACTTTGAGAGTGATATATGAAAATAATGTAAGACAAAGATCTGAAATGTTTAAACAAGAGATTAGTTATGGGCCTCTCAGAGGTGGTAAAGGTAAATTATTAAAGAATTTATAATTACACTCATGCCTAATTATTAATAAACAAGGATAGCTAACAGATGCTGCAGCAGATTTACATTTCCTAAGGAAACAAGAAGAATTATGGAAGAAAATCAGGATCAGCAAAACGATTAGGTCAGGAAGCCGAAATGCCTGTACATGACAAAAATCCTTCTGTCAAAACTATTCAGGAGGAAGGAAGAAGCAGAAAAAAAAAAAAAAAACAAAAAAAAAAAAAAAGAAAGAGAAAGAAATTCCTTTTCAAACCTTGGAGGCATTAATAGATTGAAGAAAACTGACACAACACCTATGGTGAAACTGTTTCAACAAATTGAAAGTGGGGATCAGATCCAAACCAGAATGTTTCTTACTGATGCCAGTCAAATGACTTCACCATATTGAACATGAAAACAAACTTATATCCATTTTCTTAAACATATGAATACTCCACATCAGTATAGTGAGAACTTCATCAGAGAAATATAAAATGCATTGCTTAGAAAAATAAATGTCAGAGCACAAAACAGAAAAGAGGATTAATAAACTGGATAGAAAGCTTGGAAGTAACAGTGGGTCAGCAGGAGAAATTCTACCCCAGTTGATTTAAGATACCAGTACAATACTCAGCACTAGACTGTATGATTTGCAAATAGTGTGACAGAAATTACTGAAGAGATAAAGAATTAGCTTTGATTGTTAAGACAAGAGGTATTTGAAAATGGAGGAAATAATCATGAAAATCTATTTTGAAAGATTATTTCTTGTCTATTTATGACCTGGAAAAAAATCCCTGAAGAAATTACTGAAGTTTTCAGAGAAACAGCTAGTGAGTTTGACAGACAAAGATGTAAAGTGATAAAATAAACTTGTATGAAATGGAAAATAAAACCTAGCAATTAATTGCCGGGAAACAGAGCATTGTGGCAACATTAAAGATAAACACTTTTTTAACATGCAACTGTCAAACATAGCAAGAAAAGAAGTGGCACACAACTGAACTTCAAGCTCAGGTTTTTTTCCAATGAAGAAAAACATAAAACACTCAAATACTCTTAAGCAGAGCCAGGGTAGCCTGACAAAAATGACACGTTAATGTTATTGTGCAGTGTTCAGGAGAAAAAGCTCAGCAGCTGTACCTGCCCTAACCTAAACAAATGTAATTCAAGGCTACATTTGCATGAAGACAATTTGGCATGGGAATTTCATCTATAAGACTACTGAAGTAAATTTTTTGTTCCTTGGCACAGACTGGCCAGGGTAGAAACAATGAAAGGCACTGGGTATTGACAGACTTTAATCGTGGTTCTACCACACTCAGATGGTATCAGGTCCTTCATATTCTCTGAGTACAATGTAATGACTTTTCACAAAACCACATTTAAAACCCAGCGCAGAAATCTTTGAAGATAATTTCTATTGTTTTCATCTGATTTAAATACCTGCATTCACCAGATACTGTTTGCTACTCAAAGGTTCAAAAAATTTCCTACTTAAGTATTTTCTCCTTTTAAGTAAGGAAGACATTACAATATACTTATAGCCAGTGAAAAGAAGTACTTCCATTCCTTATGTATTAAATACTTGAAAAGATTTTTTTCTCAGTATAGAAACAAGTCCGTACATTTAACACTGATGAAAACTGTTAATCTCAATAGGAACAGTTTGATTTAAAACACAGAATACTTTCCATACCCTAGAATCCATTCAGACCACTTCTTCTGCCATAGTATGCCTACAACCTATGTCTAACCACAAGATAAAAATCTCCCATTTGCAAATCTTGAGTCCCACTTCTTCATTTACACCCAAAAATATCCTGCCTGCTGTTTCCTCCCCATCCTTTTGGCAATCGCCATGATTACATGCATGGAAAAACATTATTAGGAAAGTCTAAGGGATTTTAATTGTTTGCATTGCAAATGTTTCTCCCTGGTGGAAAAAACCCTCTAATCATATTGTCTCATTGCTCATTCTTTACTCTTCTTCCTGTTGTCTCTATTGCCGTCTCTCCTTCTGTTCATTCTTCTCTCCAACCTGCTTCCCCAAATACACTGCCATGACATTCTCTTTACTCTTCCCTGCCCTGCAGGGAAGCTCATTGCTCTCCCCTTTCCATCTCTTGGTGATGTCACTTCTCTAACAGAATCTGCAGCAAAATCCATCCCCTCTTCCTTGCTTCCTACAAACCATATGCAAAAGCAGTAGCAGAAATCTCATTTCTGATCTGCAAATGACCCCTGCAGAGATCAGGTCTCTGCACATGGTGGGCAAGCACACTGATGAAAGAACATAGGCTGAAAGTCATTTTGTATTGACAGGTCCTGTTTCTAGCAATAAAGCAGAAACCCCAGTAGACTGAAATATTTGTTGTTGCATCAACAGCCTGGCAGTGCCTTGAGGCTTTGCAGGAATCCAAGATCTCACAATGGTTTGGGTGCTCCTCAAATAAAGTAAAATCAGTTCTCCCTTCAGACACCCCACAGTCTAAACAGATCAAATATGCAAGGAGAGGGACAACAGGAATATTGACAGGTCAAAAGATTTGCCCAAGAAAACAGAGTAGATCTCATCTGTGAATGTATATTCATTTTCATTACTTTTCCCTTGGTCAAGTAGTAATGGGGGAAAAATTCTTTTTACGTGCTTTCAGACCATTATCTGTAACATCTTTGCATCTAAATGCACAAGATGTTTTGCACATTTAATTGGTTAATATTGACAATCTCATAGTAAACTAGAAAAAATCATTCTATTTTGACTTTGGCAGATACCACACTCTTCCTTTAAATCTCTCCATTTGTCTCATCAGTGCTAACAAACTTACAGCAAAAGGGATGAGTTGTGAGTTTTGATAGGTTTTTTCTTTGAAGGAAATCACCTAAACAAGTTTTGTGGTTTTGGTGAAGATTCTCACTTTTGGCACCCTGTTAAGAGTGTTCTCTCCCTGCATGTCTGATTCAGGAGTGGGTTAGTACAGGGGGGGAAAAAAGGTGGATTTTCTTTCCCAGAAAGCCTCCCAGGTAATACAAGGGTCAGAGACAACGGTTTAACAGTCCTCAGGGGCAAAGAATTTCTACATGGGATTTAAGAACATTTTTATGATTTAAAATGCATATGAGAAAAGTGTCTTTAGGTCTCAAGGATTTTCATTAAAAAAATAAAACAGGTATTTTAAAATGTCTGGTAACAACAAAGAAACCTCTTCGATAACTAGTTCCCAATGCAGTTATAAATCAGAGATGTCAGCAACTATGTAAATGTCTTTTTTTCCACTATATTTTTAGAGCCTAATAAACTACTATAGGCTTGTTTAGGATTGTGGCCTGGTGTGCCATTTTAAACAATAGGCAGTGCCAGTAAATAATGATGCAATTTAGCCTAAAGATGGGCTCACTTTGTTTTCAGAGTATGAGCTGGAAATCCTGAAAAAAATTGACTGGTCTCTTCTCAGCTATAAAGTTTTGAGAGATATTAACTGTTCTACTGTTCTAAAAGCAGAGGATATTTTGAGGGAAAACAACTCAAAAACCAGTTGTCTGTCAAGAACTGAGAGCTTTCCACACATTTATTTTGTTATGAAAAAAGTTTATGATACTTGGGTGCAAACAGCAAATATGTTCAAGTAGCTGAAGAAATTTAACCTGCAATGTGGTCCTTTGTAAGGGGCAAGACATAACACCAGCACCTTCCTTCCAAAAACCACAAATTTATTTCCTAGGCACAGAGACACATACTGAAAGTCAGCTGCTATGTAATCATAACCCTGAGACTGATTTCCAAAGGAATTTGCAGGTACTTAGATACTTAGAGAAACCCATCAAAATGCCAAAATATCCATTGCCATAGGCTGAAAATAGGAATTGTGTCTTGTCTGCTTTGACACTTTTGTAAACCTTACTAGTCACCTTTCTGTAGTTCTGAATATCTGTGTCTCCAGCCATCCAACCTTATCCAACAAAATCCACTTTTGTAAGCATGTGAAGTGCCTGACATTTATGTCTGACCACAACTATTCCAACTACTGAGCTTCCCTTGGCTTCTGCATTTCAGATAAAACACACAAATTCCACCAAAGCCCATTCTGCCACCACCATTTGACACAATTTTGTGTGGAAACCATTTCTTAACCACTATCATTTGAGACACATTTATTAACATAAGCATAAATTACCTGGAAACAAATACAAGAAATATTGACTAGATTATTGTGCTTAATTCAATTAATCTTTACTAATAAAATAGGGGGAAAGTATGCATGGCTAATATTGCAATTTTTAAGTTTTAAGAAGAAAGGATTATTTTCCTCTGACTAGCTGTAAGATACCAGGGAAAATTTATCTTGTGTATTATCTAATAGGCCTTCCAGAACTAAAGACCACAGGAGGTAAGGCTAACAAAATTAATATGCAAAGAAGTTCAGCACTAGGGACCCATAATTTTCTTGCAAATGGTTTCACTTTAAGGATGAAACAACACAAGACAATACCAATTTCTTTCCTTTTTTTGCAAATAGATGATGCTTTAAAAAAATTAACACACGACAGCAGGTGGGAAGAAACTAGAGAACTGGATATTCAAAGTGGAGAGTGACTACAAATTTGATTTGCTTAACATTTTTCTAACTGATTTGAATTCACTGATATGTTAAAACAATGTCAGGAGATATATTTAATTAAAGCAAGATTGGTTGTCGTTCAGACATGAAGTAAACATTTAGTATATCTAGTGAATTATTGAAGAGAATGAAAAATAATATGACCTTCAGAAAGCAGAATGACAAATAAAAAGGTTCGAGGGGATTCTACTTGGCCACATTTGAAAACGATGTTCAGTTTTTGCTTGCATTAAATAGTAACTTTAATAGCAACCATTACCAAATTCTTTATTAATTAGAAGTGCTTTTATTGCAATAATATATTTATATCACTTCTGTATATGCAAGACTACTATGAAACACGATAAGAGAAAGTTAAACCACTCTCTCTTTTATGTATGGAATTAACTCGGGCATTTAATGTTCTGTTCTTTCTATCTGCTTTGTAAGATGTCAGCAATATCCAGGTATTGTTTCTCACAGTAAAGAGCTCATTGTGATTAGATTTCAAAAGTATATGACTGCACCCCAGGAAATGGTTCAATCTAATAATACTCCCATCAATTCAAAATAGGTGAGTGTCAGACAAGCTTCGAAGGTAACAAATCACCGTAGCATAATTCAGAATTTTAAAATCAAGACTTTGAAAAACGAGACAGGTTACATATTTTGGCCTAAGCCTATCAAAATTTGATGTTTATGTATGTCAAATGTAGTATATTATGGCAATAAAACACACTGACAAAAATGCTCTCTTTGAAATGAATCCTCATTTAGAAGTGAGTGATATTCCACCAAGGAACATCTTGGTTTAGGAAGAACATTGTAAGACATACTACAAGACATTAGCTTAGAATATATTTTCTATATTTTATCATCCTTTCACATAAGAAAAGTTTAGCCCTTAAAAGCTCAATTCACCTTTGAAAGACATGGGGAAGAAACTCCTGATGAGGGTTGAAGAATTCTTTTGCCTTTAGCCTTTGTAGGTCAAAAATTTTCCTAATATACCACAGGAAAAAATTGATAATAAAGCGTCCATATTCTGAATAACAATTCAACCTATAAAAAAGTAGGTGTAATTATATGGGTAACTCCTGACTATCATGATTCTTCATATATGTAAGGGTGTACATGTTTGTAGACCTGGAACCAAAGATTGTTATAAATATGGTTTCCTTAGAATAAAATTTAAACAATAAATTAAAAGCAGTAGGGAAGATAGAAAATCACTAATATCAAAATCTAAAACAAACCCATACATAGATTTAGTTTGCAAACATAATTCTTTGTATTTGTGCAAAACTCTCCAAGGCTTAAGAAGAAAGCCTTTTTTTTGCTAAAACCAGTGGGAAAGTGATGAAGATAGGATTCAGTACAAGGATATGAAAGACACTCTATTTTGTAAGAGAAAAATTAGATGAGTAGATCCCTCTACTTCAAAACCAAACACAAAGAGATCCCTGCATGCAGACACATGAACTTTGATTTTACTGGGAATAAATCATTTAATAAGAAATCTGACTAGTTCCAAATCATTTTATTTATAAGACCATTATTATACCAACTTTATGTAAAACTATTTCCTGAAATCAGTGTGGCTAACGTTCCTTGAACAAGGATCCCTATTTTAGGGAAGAGAGCCACACAGTGAAGAAGATACGTGTGTTTATGGGTTTCCAGGACTGTCCTGTGGTTTGATGTGTCCCACTCCTAAACTTTTTTCTTCATTTTAAATATTTTTTTAAATTAATTCCGTTATTTAAATCTGATAAGTTTTATAAATAGGATTTGGTGTGGTGATTATCAGTTCTTAGAGGTGGTTATATTTAATTCAGATACCTAATTTAAGGCTTTGATCCTCAGACCATAATAACAATAGCAACAAAAGTAAAATGCATTATTTATAAATTTATACTATTGTAATTTCAGATACTTCTAAAAGACTAAAAATCAAGCTCCATTTGTTCAATATAAAAAGGCTTTGAAATGTAATCTCCATGGGTTGATTGATGTATTACATAATGTCTTTTTTTTTGCTTTGTCTGTACAAACATGTTAAACATGCTTGATAGTTTTCTGAGTACACATAATTTCTTCCATTTCCCTTAGCACTCAATCTATTATCTTTTACAATGTTTAATAAATTAATGTAGGCAATCTAAAATTGAATTACTTTATCCATAATCAAATTAATTATATGTCAACATTTTCCAAGGCCATAAAATATGAATATCTAATAATAGCAATGTTTGCATTATGCTGTAATAGTTATAAAAATCTTTTACTTTAAGGGACAGAAAGAAGATAATAGACTGTCAAAATTAAATACAATGTCAGTGCTATTTTTTTTTCCTTAGGCTTCTTTAATCTCTAAATATCATATATTTATAGGCAGCAACAGGAATGAAGTTGGATGGTTAGAGAAGGTTTTGTTAGCCAAATAAAATCACATTTCTTCTCAAATTGTTCTTGTAACATGGAAAAAGGAAGTTCCTAAAGCTTACACTCTTGTGTTATTTTATTTAAAGGGCTACTGATGCCTCACATAAATAAAATCAGACATTTTCAGGTGTTTCTGTGACCCTTCAGTGCAGACTGGCAACATGCTTCTGGTCACAACAGCTGTACTCAACATTCCTGCATGGAATTCCCTCTGTCCCAACACAACAGGAACAGTCAACATTTCATTTGTTCAGTAACACAGCAGAGTTTATTGACTTGATTATACAGTGTGCCAGTCACCTTTGGCACTTTTTTTGCAGAGGCTGACAGCTGAGCATCCAGGGAAAGGATCTCTGTCTTTCAGCACTCCCACAGCAGCCCCTGAAAGCTGGGTGCCCATGACTGGGCAGCACATTTACATGAGCTCTTCCTTCCCAGCAGCTCCTGAACCACAAGCTTACCACAAAGGGTAGTAGTAAGAACAATTTTGCCATTTTACCCAGAATCTGGACAGATTTTAACTAATATCCCAGATCCCCACTGAACCTGCAGCAGCAGCCTGAGCATCCTTGCTCTCTCCTAGTCTGGTTAAAATCCAGCACCTCATGGATCAGCCCTTCAAAAAGACTGGGGAGTGTTTTCTCAGACCCCTCTGCAAGAACTGATGGTCCAAATAAATCACAGGTCTAAAGCTCAGAATAGCCAAACCACAGAAGCCCTAGTCCTCTCAACTTACTGCCAAATGACATCTAGAACCCAGTCCTAGAAACCAAGGGAAGAATGCACTTCCTTGTCCTCTGACTCCATCAGCAATGTGACAGGTTTTCTGTAAAATTAGAGTGAAAGTAGATGGAAAAAACCTGAGAATCACAGCAACAAGACCTTCCCAACAGGACCCCTGCAGCCACAGAGCAGCAAGGGATTGAGTAGCAATGCTGCTGCAGCAAATGCTCCATCCTTCCAGCTCTTCCCAACACTCACACTGCCCCCAGCCACTCCTGGTTGCAGCTTTCTTGACAAAACATTTCTACTATTGCAGTGGGTTGTCCCAAGAGAGGAAAAAGAAATCTTTTTCCCCTTTTGTTTAAACACAGTTTTCCTGTCTTGGTATAACACCTAGGGTGCTCCAATGTGGAGCACATAAATACAGAACATTAAAGCAGCAACTGCATGCTCATGTGGTTCTGTCTCAGTGTTGTCATCTTGGGCAAATATTTGATATTCCACTCTGCTTCTTGGTGGTCTCTGTTCTTTAAGCATCCTTGAAATTAAAAGACCATAAGTCATGATGCAAGGTTTTTTACATCACTGTTCAGAAATAAAAGCATTAAGCCATGCATTACCTACAGTCCAAGCAAAAGAAGCAATTATATTGCCTCTAAATTCTGAAAATATACAGAGGAGTCAAAAATCAACTGTGACTACACATTTAAGATGCAAAATGGACTTGTGTCAAATTGAATTTCATTCAATATAAGGGTATCTGCAGTTTTTTATGAGAAAGCAAACTCAGAGTTCTGTGTGTTCTCCAATATTTGTGGAACACAGTTTCAAACTGATTTTTACATTTACCAAATGTAAAAATGTATCATGTATGTATCACCTAAATTAATAACAATCTGAAGCTAAATCTGCTTTACAGTTATTATAGTGCAATTTTCCCTATCAAGGAATGCTGTGGACTTACTGTTTACCTTTCAGTTGATTTTATTTGCCAGATTATATACAAAATGGTCCCATGTGCTTGCTGAATATATGGGTGCTAACAATGAAAAATGTGCATAGTTTTAATACCAACTTTGTAAATTGCCTTAATAATAGCTTGTAATGTAATAGTATTTTCAACCAGTACTTTTAATTTCTAGCTCATAAAGTCTTTTCATTGAACCCCAAGGGTGTAGCTATAAAAGTAAGATTTAATTTTGTATATAATGTGGCCTAAATTAGTTTTAAAGCAATAGGAGAAACATGCAGCTCAAAGAGATAAGACTGAAATTACTATAACTCGGTGAAATTTCCTATAGCAAAATTAATAATTATTTCCATTTTTACATAATTCGACATTAAAAATATAAGACTAATGTAGATCTAATCAAGGTATCTATTTTAAATCACTTTACCATAAATTACAGGGGCCATAAAAAGTGTTGCAAACCGTATGGCAGCAAATGATTTGAAGACACTTGCAAAGTTGACTATTTCTTTAGTGAAATGAGTTAATAAATAAATGCTACTCCAAAGTAACAAATGGTATATTTATGTTCATAACTTTGACTAAAACTGGAATTTCACACCCAGGAACTGACAGCACCCTCTCATGGCTTGTCATGCTTGTCAACTGCCTGTGACATTTGGTCATTTTCCCTAAAAGTGCATTTCCTGGAATCATGTGATTATGCAAAACCTCAGTTTCTCATTTTCTAACCCTCCCAACTGCAGAGAAAATCTAGCAAGCATGAATGATAAAGCAGATGAAAGGAGACAGCACATAACAGACACAACATTATTTTCTCAGACTTTCTTTTTCTTATTTATTTATTCTGCTCATCTTTGTTCAGAGGCTTGACACACTCATGACTGCTTGGGCTTGGCATATGTACTCTTTTGACCATTTTAAACACATAAAAAAATCTTAAAGGCCATCAGACTTGTACAAAAGCATTTATTATATAAGAAAATAATTGTGTTTAACCAGGATTTATTTTAAGTACCTTACATTAAGCAGGGACTAGAATTTTTCCTGATGCATTGGCTGTGACTGCTTTTCTGTAGGAATGCTTCTTTCAATACTGGATGCTTTCTACTATGAATAGTTCCTTTGGCCTTAAAAATATGGTTTACTGCTGTCTTTTCAGTTAAATCTGATAGGATATCAAATCAGACATCAATCAGGAGGATGAGAAAGAAGAGAATACTTAGAATGATATCAGAAGATTTCTGTTATTCCCACTATCTGGAATACTATTTAGAATGCTTTCCTTATACATTAACATGTTAATGACATGAAGATGTCTCAGATCTGTGTTATTAATACCTGCACAACTTGATTTTACTTGCAAGACCAGCAAGATTATGTGGGCTTTTTAATCCTTTGAAAGATTCAGAAAAAGAAAATAAACAAACAAAACTGGTGTCTGCTTCATCAAAACCATCAGTGAAGTGCAGGAAGGAGTGATGGTCAGACACATTGCCTCAGTGTGCCCCAGTACTGTGGGATCCAGGCACATTTTGAATCCTTCAAGAGACTGGACTTTGGAAAATCTTGCCCAAAGAATCCTGCAAGTTCCTGATGTCAGCTGAAAGGTCTGAAAGAGTAAAACTTCTCCAGGTTTTGGTATGAACAGGCTCAGCCTCATCAAGAGTGGCTTTGTGTAATAGTCTCTGTCAATGCTGCTTTTTTTTTTAATTTATTTCATCCTTGTAAGCCTTATTGATTTTTACAGCTGCTGGTGGTCTGACCCCAGGAATTGAATAATAGGCTACAGCTCCTGCAACACCTCCTACTCCCAAAGTTTCAGATCCTGTGTCTTTTGAATAACTAAATAGGCTCATTAACTGTGTTTCTGAAGCCTTCCAACATATTTACTACAAACAAAAATAAGTATCTGTATCAAGCAATCTAAGTAATTATGTGCATTAATTATCCACACATATATATATATATTTATATACACGTGCAGGGGAAGATGGCACATTAGCTGTGTATTCAGTGGTGTTCCTGGCACAGGACACACAGGACATCACATCACTGTCCCCACACACGTGAACCCACACATGTCACAGCACTCACCTCAGGTGACTGCAGAGCCCAGGAAGATATTTTGAGCACAGAAAATGTTACAGATCAGAGAGTCAGCTAAAGAGTAAACAAAATGCCAATAATAAACATTTAAAATCAGAAGAATCATAGATTGCAAAAGCTCTCTAAGATCAAGTGCAGCCAACTAAACACTGCCAGGCCCACCTCTGAGACATGTCCCCAAACATCACATCTACATGGTGCTTTGAACACTTTCAGGGATGGTGATTCCAGACTTCCCTGGGAAGCCTGTTCCAATGGTAGACCATCCATTCAGTGAATAAATTTTTCCTAACATCCAATCTTGTTTTAAAAAGTGTCGTCTAACTGAAAGTTAAACTTATCGCGCCTTAATTCTTTCAGTGAGATTGTATAAGTGGCTGAGGACAAAAAAAAATACAGACTTTAAAAATTACAGTACATTTTTAACACTAGCATGAAAATTACACTGGATTAAAATGTTACCCAACTTTCATCCTGATCTCTTTCTCTAACATATTTTTAGTAAAATCACCCCAAAACCAAGCTAAGGTATGTTCAGATGGAAATCCAGGGGCTGATATGCTACCAAGGGACTGGCTTCCATGCCACAGGTTCTGCTCTGAGAGCATTGTCCCAGGAGTGCAGCAGGATGCCAAGGGAAAAGTTGCTGTCCTAACATTAGCCACATGTCCCCACAGCAACACTGCAAAGGACTGACTGTGAGCTACCAACAAAAAGAACTGACGTTAATTTGCATCTCAATAAGCATTTTTGTGGTACATTTGAACTTTTTACAGGAAAGGTACTATGCACAGTCATTGGACTGAATGTTTTGTTTTATTGAATGTGGTTGAGGAAATAATGGCTATGGCTGAATCACCAGTAGAAGGCAACTCAGGAGGACAACCCCAAATTGAAAGACTGAGGATTTCTCACTTGCTTGTGGTGGCACTGCCAGCAGTAATGAAATACTCAGGAAAGGAGAATGACCCTGTGCTGCTCTGTTAGAGAGGTGGGTTATGCCAGGCATTTTCCAAGTGGCAGAGATGAGCTGGCGCTCAAAAGAGAATTTGTAAACATTCCCAAACAGGTTTTGAAATGCTACAGATTTGCTTTAAAATTGGCAAGAGCTTTTTTATTATTTGTTTTCTACTTCAGTAAAGATACTATTTTGTCATATTCAACAGAAAACAATAATCTTGTAGAAGTCCTTGAAAAGCTTTCAATTACCCCTTTCCCATCTGTAAAACTTTCAGCTGAACAGTCTGGAGATGGAAAGAGTATCTTACTATGGAAGGGTGATCAATTACAAATGATAAACAGCAAGTAGCAAAGTGCTGAAAACACAGGCACTATGATCAGCCTGCAAACATCCTTTGTGCTCAGCGTTTCACAAAAGTGCTCATTGAGCAATCATGAATAATGAACACAATAGTAAAGAAAAAAAACAACACAACTTTGTTCAGTTAAAAATTGGAAAGGAAAAAGTCAAATAAATTATTCCATATGATCAGTTTTCCCCTCCAGTTAGTGCTTTATCCTCCTCTATACAGTGAGAACTGCCAGGACCTGCCTGTTTTTTTCCTTGGTTTTTTTTACAGACTATTACAGGAGCTTCTCCCTCTCTGGCTGCCCTCTCAGTCTGTCTCATGGAAAATATTTGGTGGACTGAACCAAGCCCCTTTTTACATGCAAGTGCTCTAATCCTACCAAACAGGACTGCCTGTTTTTCAAAATAGAGAATGAGTTCCCCTATTTCATCCAAACTAGATTTATATCAATGCCCAGATTTAAGGCAGAGATTCCTAGCTGTTCCCTCATGAATAAGATGAAAGAGTTAAAAATGCAGTGCTTTGGACAAAATACATGCATTTGTTCAAGGAAAAAAGTTATAACAAGAAGATATGCACGCCTGATGATGAATGAAAGCCTGTTTGTACCTAATGTATCGAAGAAATTGTTCAAGAGCAGTTAATTTTGCCATTTCAATGTCTTTATGAGTTATCTGCCACAGAAGTACTTGTTTTAAAAGATGAGTTGCCTGGCAACCACTTTAACATAGACCAGCTGACTTTTCTGAACTTTGGGAAATGTTTTATTCATCAGCTAGTATTCTTTGCTCACTTCCCTTCATTTTCAAATTCCCTTTCCTGATTGTTTACATGCTTTTTACATTCTGCAGAGCAGCTTCATGGTCTATTCACTACCATGCAATAATGGACACCAGTTTTTTGCATAATTTACACCATTTTTTGCATAAAATCACTTTTAAAAAGCAACAGGCATTTAAATTACATTTTTTATTGCATACATACTCGACTCCTCATGCGTCTTGACCCAAGCAGACCATATAGTGACAGAATGCTTGAAAGAGTTATATTAATTTTCTCTATTCATTAGTTAAAAAATCAGTACCAGAGATATTACTTTCCTTCATAAATTGCCCACAGATCTATTGATATCAGTTTATGGATAGGGAATTAAAATGCTGGTAGATAAAAAGATAGAAAGATAAGAACTGTTTTGGATTATACCACTTGGAAAAATCACAAGAAATCAGGAGGAGAGGAAAGCAAACATATAGAAGATAAGTTCTTGCCAATAATGAAAAAGATCCCAAGGGAAATAACAGACATCTCTTATTCTGAGACTTTTTCCTCTGTAATTTGTATGGCAATGCAGAACCTGAACAGACCAAAAGAAAGACACTGACATTTTGACCCACCTAGTTTTTTGAAGCCTTCATTATCAAACACAGTTTGATAAAGGCACCCTCATGTGTTGGTTAATTCTCTGTGTGGAAAAAATGTTGTTTGATCTCCAGCTAAGGGACTGCAGCTCTTGAAGTGCTCACATGGAATGGCATACCTTAAGGCCCTGACCCGAGGAATCAGTGCAGAGGATGTTGTTTTGAGGGGCCTGTGTAAGGGATGTTGTTTTGGATAACAGTTTTGAATATGCTAATGATGCCCTGCAAGGACTTTGAAGTACTCAGTCCCTCCAAACCTGAAGTAAGATAGATTTTTTATTTTAAAGCAGCAGCAGATTCACACACAATTCACTTTTAAAGAATTCTCTTTTTTGGGAAGTTGGTCTTGTTTACACATCCATGTACTGTGTGTTAAAGGTGCAACAAAAAAAGCAGTTCCAAAAACTAAGTAAATGAAAAACAGACAAAGATAAGCATTATGCCTGGCCTTTGGCATTGCACATGTGTTCTGGTGATTTAACTTCATATTCTTCCTCTGGTTCTGACTGACTGCCTTCAAAGTAAGTTAACGGAAATTGTTTACTGCTTAAGAAAACAATTATAAGCCAATAGAACTGCCCAAAGGTTTTCCTTATCAGTCCATTAAGCAATGAGCAGTTGCCTACTAGGAGGGTTGGAGTGGGGCAAGTGTGCACATGTCCTGAGCAGGACCAGCCCTGGCACTGGGGGATGCAGCAGTTCTGCTTCATGAAAATTACTCAGGAGCACCCCATTTGTGTCACCACTCACCGAGTTCAAGTGCTCAGACAAACATAATGCCATTACTTCCTAAACTTCAGATGTTTGCCTGTGCTGGCCCAGTGGGGTTTTTCCCTCTCCCAGCCTTAACATACAAGGTGGCTACACAACCTGTGAGAAGCAGACTGCTAAAAGAGTCCTTTAAACAGAATGGTTTTTGGAGCTTTTCTTCTATTGCACCTTGCTTAGGATGGCTGCACTGAGTGAGAATTTCACCTCCTTTATTCTCTCTTTTAGGAGATCTTTAAACTATTCACAGTCTCTCTGTAGTGTTGCAATAACAATAACATCTTTTCAAAAAAAGGAATGAAAACATCTTAAAGAACTATGACTGATTTATTCAGTTCATTAGCAAAATTCTCATTGAATTTAGTAGAATCTGCATTTCTCTCTAGGACTTCATCAGAAAGAGGTTGTTTGGCTCAGAAATAAAAGGCCAACTGAAGGCCCAAATTTGTTTTGTAGCTGTTATATAGCTATGCTTTTCAAGGAAGAATCTCATACTTAGATCTACTAAGTCCTGAAGAATTTTCCAATTATACTAGCACATGTAAATTGTTTCAGTGTTGAACTACAGGCCCAGACTGAAGGATTACAGAACTAGAGAGATTTGTGTTCATATATTTCATAAACTCAAAGCAGTACACCCTCATTGTGGCCTTGCAAAATTTATCTGGGCTTCAGTCCTCTCGTACAGGCCCAGGGAAACATTAATCTCATTCACTCAAGTGTTTTCCTAAATAAGAAGTCATTCCCAGGCAAGATCATAATTCACATCTCGTGTAGCTTTGCCTGGAGTAAGTGGATTAAGTCAAAGCATGCCCAAAGGCAACCATGGAAGTGTAATTATAGGCAGAGGCCACAAACGAGGAAAATAGTACAGGTACATTGAAATTAAAGTCTTTCTCCAGCTATCATTTCCAGTTAATGCACACATGTAATTACAAATATATTCATAATAATTTGTAGGAACTTTAAATTAAAAGTGTCCACTAATTAGGAAATCACTTTATCACTGCAGGTTTGGATGCTACTCGCTTTTCAGTGAACATCTCAGCTTCCCTGTGTCTTCCTTAACCATACTAGGAAATACATGTATTTCAGAGAATCTTTAGATCCTATTCCTGTCCATACATTGACACATATAAACCCCACCACATTTGTATTAAATTGCCTTCAATCTCTGTCTAGGATGACTGGAAATCACCTCCCACCTGCCTAGGAAATGGTAAGAGACACTGTTAATATCCAACTTATCCTGAAGGAAATCCTTGTTTAATGGTCTTCCTATGCTAGTTTGGTCTTTACCCCTCTCCCACATAAAAGGCTTCCCAGAACCAGGCACAGAGGTTTGAGGCTAAGGTGAAGCAGGCATGTTTTGAGCAAGCCTAAATACTGCATTCCCCCACAGCTTTCCATTACCACCTGGTCAGTGTAATTGGTGACACAGGGCTCCATAAAGAAAAAAAATCTCCTATTTCTAGCTCAGTCTTCTGATTATTTATTAAATAACCTGTGAGGTTTGGTCTCTTACCCTCTAGAGAAAGTCAGATTTGCACCATGTGTTAGCTACACAATGTTGCCCAAAAATAAGCTGTGCTCAGCTACCAAAAATTCAAGGGAAGCTTTTTGCTTCTCTTCAAATATTTTTAATTTTATTAAGAAGAACACAAGAATGAAAAATCAAGAAGGCTTTGTTTTGGAGTCAAAACAATATAATCAGGAAAAAGTCAAACTTCTTCCCCAATCTCCAGCAACTTTTAAAGTTTTCAAACACACCCAAGGTACTACTAAGGTCTCTTGACCTTTAGGGCATCTCAAAACCTGAGTGCTTTGAAAGAAAAATGATTATAAGGAAAGAAAACAAGGATTAAGTTATGAAAACTTTCTTTTCTCTAGCACTGTGACTTTTTAATGGAGAAATGTAGGATGGTAACTAAGAGGAGGATTTCAAGGTCCTTATAAATGCCCTATAGGTCTTTTGCAAGGAAATTGGCTGCTGTCATGGTTGGGCAGACACAGAAATTCACCTTTCCCTGTACTCTAATTGCTCACCACTTCTCTCATCCTCCTCCTTCTCCTGCCCCATATCATTTCCTGGTTACAGGGCCAGGCTGGAAATATCAGGCAAGCAGAGACACACATTGGTCAAAAGAAACAATGTTCAACACGTAAAAAGAAAAAGAAAGTTTTGTTTGGATATGGGTATAAAGCACTTTTTTTTAAAACTTTTTTGTTGGTCAATAAGTTGCTCAATATTTCCTGGCATGCTCTATTGATGTATCTATTATTTTATTATTATTGTTATTACAATTACTGCCTATTATCTGTTATTAATATAGTTATTATATAGCTACGTATCTACCACATGCCCTTACATCTTTCTATTCTAAAACTGTCTCTCTGTCCACAGGGGAAGGAGCTGCCACAAGACCATCTGATCCCAAGTGATTGGATTAGTAGTAACTAACACAGACGGTACCAGTTGGTGGACTCCTTACACCGCCTGTGCTGCCTGCTCCCCAACCCCAAATACATTTTTAGAAGCCTTAAGGAGACAACAATTAGGTGAGGTAATGGTTATTCTTAGCCTATTATCTCTCACGCAAATGCTGTTCCATAAATAAAACCTGAAGGATCTGTCAACACATGGAACTTACTCTAACATATCCTGGTGGCTTGAAAATGAAATGGGATCTTCGGATTTGTTTTCAGCTGAGTAAACACGATGATTTTTAGGGCAGACTTTCTGAGATATCCTGGGTCAGTAAATACATGCAGATGGTAAAACAAATTGACATAATATTAATTGAGGCCCTCACTATCCCCTAAGAGTTATTGTTTTGAACTAAAATTGAACTAGTTTTCTAAGGGAAAGGAATTTGTTGCACTGTAACTTGATATTATTACTACAAACTAAATAAATTTTTTTTCATCATAAAGGCTCCTGGTTTTCTTAAATCTAATAGTAATTGATTCCACATTTTGCAAGCTATGTAACAAACAGCTTTTTTATGCATAACTTGTATTCATCTTGGAACATGATATATTTTCAAAGGCATTATGAAACGAGGTGCATAAGCAGTCAGATTTGAATAGAACATATTATACTGTTCAATCAGCTTACTACAGGCCATAGCCTTAAAAATAAAATTATACTAGTACTGCTGGCATTTGTGCTCCAGAGGGAGACGGTTAATTCTTCAATAAAAAGTAGAAGGATTTGCATCTGCCCTGGCTGACAACATAAAAGATCAACGTTTTTCTTATACTTAGGGCAAAATGCTCTCTCTAAAAACCAAGTTAATGCAATATTAAAGCTGCAGAGTTAAGCGTATAAAAATGAGGGTAGGCACCGTTGACGGTGAGAATTCAACCTTAATTCTGTCCTTCGGTGTGTTTGCATTAAACCCTGGTTTGCCGTTGTGTGGTTACTTCATGAGCAATATAATTAACAATATTAAGCAGCAGAAACAGTGGGACAATCATACCAAATCTGATGTCTGAAAAGTAAATTTAAATCATTCTATCGTGTACATGGTGTATTCCAAGCTTTCACCTTATTATGACTTGGGCAATAAGAAATGCAATGTGCTTTATTCTTCACTTACAAAGTTACTCCCAGGCTCTTCTTATACGATAAACAGAATATAATCACGGAACAGAAGCATAAAAGGAGAAAGAGGCACTATATTCTACAGATATAACACAAGTTTTCAATCTTCAGGAAGCAAATGAGTCAGTTCAAGTACCAGCATTTTATATAAAACAATTTATTCTTAGGAAACCTAGTTCCCAAAAGCTGGAAAGATATTTTATTTCCAACATAAACCTTTGAATAAATACAATCAGAATAATTCTTAATGAGCTACTTGGAAAAACCATCCTGTAATTTTCCAAAATGAAAAGATTTTCATCTATTTTCATACCACAAATTTGAAGCACAGAAACATTACTAAATCCAAAACACTACCAATTAAAAAAAAAGTAACAAATATTCTCATCTCAAAGGTAAATATTTCCCTTGTTAAAATGCTTCCCAATTCTTTCAGAATCAATCCAGCATGACAGCCAATATACATCCTCCTACACCTTTTTTGTTCACATCAGATCCTCCTCCACCCCAGGCCTTGCCTCAATATAGTTTCTACACTAAAGTAGTCAAATGAATTGGAAAAAACGTTTTGGCTAAAATCGGTGCCACCTAATATCACAAACAGAATATTATTGGTACAGAGTTTATTTATAGCACTGTTGTTTGCCTTCGTTAAAGCTATGCTGTAATAAATATCTTTATAGCTAACACGCTTGTGTCCACACCAGGCTGTTACATTGATTTAAACACTGTCTGTTTTCCCAGCAATTTAGCTAAATTATTAAAACAATGACATAAAAAGCAGAGCATAGAGAGCTAGATTATAAAAAACAAAAAACACTTTCACCTCTCGTTTTCATCATCTTTTGTTTGAATTTAAATCTTATAGATCATGTGTAAGCCTATAATCACAAAAAGCAGCCACATTAAAAAAGAAGGGGATTTGGAGGGCTCTGCAACATTCTCATCTTTCCTGAAAGAGCTGCAAACATAAAGAGAAACATAAAGTAAAATTATCATTAGTTCCATAGTGCATGAAAATATCCTTTTCCAAGAAAACGTTCCACTTTTAGTTTCTTCTACATTTGCGAAAAAACCTTTGTGAAACTTTTTCTCATTATCTGTGATTTATTTCCTTATTCCTGGACCTGGAGTGTAATAATGGCCCAAATGTAATAGCCTTGACCTTTGCAGCTCTTCTCAGGGAGGTCACGGAGAATTTTGTTTAAGCAAGGATTTCAACCAGAAATAACATGATGCACTTAAATTATATAGGGCTTTATCTACTGGAATGTACATTTCAGCTGTCCCCTGTGCCCAACACAATCAGCACCGCTTTATGAACAGGGAAACTGAGGCACACTGACTGAATTGCCACTGACTGGAACTGCCAAAGGTGGAATTAGAGGTCAAGTTTTCTGCATCTAATACTCACTTTAACCACAGTCACATCCTTCTTCCCAGCACTGTCCATGTCCTTCCATAACAAGACACAGTTATTATTTTAAAATTGAAGCGTGGGAAGGTTTGTGCAGATGAAAACTGGTATTACTGCTCTTCTGTGGTGCTTATTTGAAAATCCCGAGGAATTTTCATCTCATTAGGCAATGCCCAGTAATAAATTTCTTGTCTCCACTCTCCTGCCTGCTTCATCCCATTGTCTCCTTTCCTAATGTACTGCAGATCAGGACTGCCATTTTTGGTACAGCTCTAAATTCAGTTCTCTCTTTCTAATTACAGAAGTTTCAGGCTGCTAAAAGGAAAATAAACACCCCACAGAAACGGGGGCACAAAGGGAGTATTAAGAGCATCCTTATCAGCAAGAAACCCCTGATGTCTTTCCTCCCACCATCTTGTCAAAATCATAAAAAAAGAAACAAAATGGCAAACACTAATATTCAGATTAATAAAGACCCATATTATTCCCAGCTGTTGACTATAAGTGGCAATCCGTGTGCAGTCTTTGTACCCAATGTGGTTTTCACAATACCCATATTTGTTTCTGCTTCTCTGTCAAGCTCCAAATAGTAACTGGTATGTAGTAAGATCTGTGCAAATAATTTATTGTCTGTCTCACATTTAAGGAACTGAAAAAAGAATGTGAAAAAACAAAGAAGAAGGTTTTTGTCCTCTAACTAAGAACTCAGAGAGAAAAAGAATAGGGTTTTACTTGTTAATAGTGAACAGAGGTTCATGCTTTTAGATTTCATGGCTTTCCATAAGGGACAGGCATTCATATGGTTCTCACATTTTCTGCAAAGTGAAGTCCAAGTTAAGTTTAAGCATTTACCAAAAGCTGTGAGAAATATCGTTTTCTTTGAAAACATTCACATTTTCCTCCCTGTGCCATCTCTTTTAAAACCCATTCTACGTTTACACAGCCAAAAGTGTATTAAATATTAATACAACACTTTTATTTTGGTTCCTGCTTATTTTCCAGGGGAGCATAGCAATAAGCATTGCACACTTGACAGCGCTGGCTGCATTATTCCCAAGTACTTTTAATTTCCATCTTTCAGCTTCGTAGAGACCGGGCTAATCGGAAAACCCAGAGGAGCGAGCGCTCCTCTCGTCCCGTGCGCTCCCAGGGCAGCCCAGCCCGGCCCCGGGAGGTTTCCCGCGGCGGGACCGTGCCGGGAAGGGAACGGTGCCATCCTCCCTGCCGGCCACTGTCCCCGTGTCCCCACGGCTCGGGCAGCGCGAAGGCTCCGAGCGCCGGGGGAGCTGCGGGCGGCGCCTTCCTGCGCTCCCGGGGATGCTCCGGGAGCTGCGGCGGGCACAGCCCCCCTGAACCCCGCACCGAGAACCGGGAGCCGGGAGCCGGGCTCGGGCTGGCCGCACACGGCTGGGAGCAGCGCAGGGCGAGCCCTGCTCCTGGGAGAAGCAGAGCGGTTTGCGTGTAGGAGCGTCAGCTGAGCAGAGCTGTTTTGAGAGAGAAAGGTAAGGCTGTTCTTGGGGAACAGCTCACAGGAATGGAAAAAATTATTATTTCCTGCAAATCAGGAACACGTGTTTACTAGTCCTTAAAATGGTCTTGTGTTTTAATTCTTTGAAGTCACAACGTTTTCATCTATGGGAAAGGAAAGGACGGCGTTGATGATCCATATTTATCACACATTTTCTACACAAAAGAGACAGATAATAAAACTTATTGCAGAATACAGATACATTGCTAAAGTGGTGTGGTTTCACAATATTCTTCCTCTGCAAACTATTCTTCCATTGCATAATTTTACAAATTAACTGAAAATGTTCCTATTGAAAGCCAATATGATTTATACTAATCTCTCAGAGGCAGATGGAATATGAAAAAAAGCTGATGCATTTACAGTTTGAAAAACAACACTATATTTAGGGACACAAACAGAAATCAAGACAGCAGCTCTTGGGAAAAGAGATGCAAAAATTTTCAATCAGGGATCACATTCTCTTCTTCACTAACTACATCATTAAAACTGCAATGAGACCAAGCATGGCTTGTTGTTTGTTTGCTTATTTGGTTGGTTTTATTTAAGTATGTTCAGCTGCAGTCAACAATATTCAAAATCTTATGATACACCATTACTTTTGTGTTCAACCACCGGAGCATGTTACCAACAAGACTGGTCCATTCTACATGCATTTTTTTTAATTATATACTCTGATTCAATCAAAAACTTAAAGGCAAAACTGTGGAAGAAATTTATGGCCTGTATTATCAAGCAACTCCTGCCTAATTCAGTGAGTAGACTCACTGAATACTACAGGAGCAAGCAGACATTTGTATCTCTAATGTAATTTATGCATGTGTATCATGCTATAGTGCTAGCAGCCATATTCCAAAGAAAATTGCTTTAGTAGGTTCTATAAATAAGCCAACATTTATAAAACGGCAATAAATGCAGTTCAGTTTAATTTCTCCCTTATGTGTATGTCTGCACCTACACTGGATTAATGCATCAGACACTGGTTACAGGGTCTCTAAGCCATATAACTCACTGTCCCAACCTGCAAGCCCTCTCAGGACATGCTCTGTACTCCTTAGCAGGCTGGCAGATGCCAATCAGACATGTGCCCACACTGCAGCTGCTACAAACTCAAGGAATTTCTGCCATGCAAACCCAGTCTTAAAAGATAGGAGTATGTTAGTCTTCAGATTTCCCCCCAACGTGGCTGGTTCCAAGATAATATCTAGCCTGATCCAACCTCCTCTCTTTTCTCTGGGCATACACATGGGGATCTGAAAGCCCCTGGGTTAGCCCTAATCCCCTTGGATCAGCCTAGTCCCCAACAGGTCAGACCAAATCCCCACAAGCCAGTCTTGGTCCCCACAGGTCAGCCCGGTGCTCTGCTGCAAGGTGATGACCTACACAACCATCCAGCTCTCGCTTTTCTGTCTCTAGCAGCTAAAGACAATTTAAATGTCCTGGCTGCCTAATTGCCAAGGCTAACTGTGACTCACAAGCAATCTGCTAGGTTGTGGTTTTATATTTGGGAATTGTGCCATTTCAGTGAGCTTGTGCCATTCCTGCAGCTCTCGTGTCCATCTCTGTTTTTGTCAGCCCAGTCTGCAAACACAGTGGTCCCAGCACATTGTGGGGGCCTTTTCTGCTGGCATTTCAGTGCCCAGGAGGATTGTTCTTGAACATCCCTGCCCCATTTAATCTCTAAAATTCAGTAACCAGAAGCAAACAGCAATCAGCATGTCTTCTGCAAATACAGAACACCAAAGACCAAAAACCCCAATAGCCATGATAAGCACCTTGGAAACTGAATAGCTGAGAAGGCTGAACAGAACTCCTAAGGTGATGGAGTTCACAGTGTTGCTCATACCTTCCCATTGGTGTGGGCAAGGCACTTCAGAGCTGACAAGAATGTGGGTAACACATGGGGTAAAACCTGAATGAACTGTCTGCTTGAAATAAAACAGGGTTGTTTTTTTTTTAAAGGTCTGGGTCTTTCATGAATATAAAATGGGAGACTTCTCGAAACTGACAGATAAAAACATACCTTTGGAGTAATGTCTTTTTTAAATCTTTTACCAAACTAACATTCAAGACAAATACTTCCCAAAACAGTAAAGAGAAGAACTAAAGCTTAGGGCCACCATTGTCTTTCCCTGGAAAGCATCCTGATATGGTTCCAGCTTAACCAGCTTATGTCTAAACAACTGTTTGCCATAGACCAAAAAAAAAAGTCAAGCAAGAATGTTGATTTAATTATATCAGCCTATTATGGTGATATGAAACCTTCTATGACTACACAGAACAATGCATAAGTGGGGAGTGCGTCCTTTGTAAGCACTGAAGCTAAAATGTTTCTGTTGGCTCCCAGTTCTGGCGAGATGGTGATTTTAACTCTGAGCACATGCTCAGTTGATTTGTGTTGGAGGGAGGGGGTTACCCATCAGCTGAACGTTAATTCTGGATGATGAAGTAGAGCACGTACAAAAGTGGAAGTGGGAACTGTGGCTGTGGAGACTTCACCGTGACAAGCACGCTGGCCAGCACTTTGGAGTGCTGCAAAGGCAGGAGAATGTTCACTAAACATGGCCATTACCTGTGCATGTGGCTCTAAATATCGAGAATGAGTCATCTCCTCCCACTGATTTAACTGAGGTTTACTCTGGTACTGGTCAATAAACACCCATAGCCTGAAATTTCCCAGACATGGAAGTTCTAGGCTCAGTTCAAATATAGACATCCTAAGACAATAAATACCTGGATAAGCATTTGGTACTCTATTGAAGAGGCATACTCACAACATGAGCTACATAAACTCATTCTCTAAATGGGAATATTTTAAGAGATATCAAGTACAGATGTTTCAAAGTAGAATTTAAGGTCTCCATGGGTGTCTCCAACTGGTGATCACTCTATTATAAGCTTAACTCTTCACAGGCAGAGTTCAGATTCCAAATTACTTACCCAACTTTGCATCAAAGAAAAATAGCAGTTTCATTTCAACAGTTCCTTGCACTCACTACCTAAAACAAACCATGAACATCTGCAATTTCGCTGCCCAATCCTTTCTTATACCCTTACAACATTTGTTCTGTTAATGTAGGTTAATTCTGCAAATAACACTTCTGTAAATTGTTCTTGCAAACTGCTACATCATTTATGTAAGGACTTCTGTGAACTTTGAAAAATTAATGCCTTTAATTTTGGTTGATGGCAACATCAGCAGAGCTCTGTAAATTGCACTTTAATGAGATTTTGCTACAGGGGATAATCTGCTACTGACAGAGTAACATCTTGAAAACATCTGTAGACCTATAATTTTTCTATGACGATTAGATCCCACCACAAGAGTCCAAATACAGTGCAGAAATAAAGGAAAAAATGTAAAGTCCTAAATGAATATCCAACCTGTTCTTTAAAAAGAAGAGAGACACAATGAAAAGTTTCATACACTGAAAATAAATCAATTTTTCTGACTAATTAACATTTAGCTTTATTTAATTAAGAAAGACTATTACTGTCTTCACTGCTGTGCATCTGTATATAATGAAGCAAACAGCAGTAGGTATAAGATACCACAGAGGGATATGCCCAAGTAACCAGGCACTATAGGTGCAAAGGAACGTCTATTATGGTTAAGTAACTGACATCAGAGCCTCTCTTTAATGTTGTCATAAATAAAAGAAAGATTTTCACAGATGCTTTCACATATGGTTTCTTATTTGCCTCTGATGGAGACTGGGAGTTAGATTAGATGCCAAAATTAAATGATTTAAATAGACAGCTGCATAATGCAAACTACTAAATAACACCTTTTGAACACTTTCTATTTACAGTGAGTTCTAACTCACAGAATTATGACAAATCTCATTTTGTTCATATCAGTGGAGGTTGTTGATATAAAACCATTGCTTTTACAACCCTGAAACATCAAGTTACACTGCTGTCAATTTGGAAGTGCAGACAGCATGGGATTATCATGGCAAACAGGAGCGGAAAGCTCAGAATTCAAGATTAACTTTAATAGATTAACTTAATCGTTGAAATATGCAGTTAGTGATTATCTGTAACTGAGCTACCCAGGATGAACTGAAAAGGCAGGTAAGAGAGAGGCCTTCAATGCAAACTGCTGGAGAATACCAAGTTTATCATCTTTCAAGTTCAAATGAAGTGATGGATGTCAGAGCAGGCATAATACCTAAACAATAATCTACCATTTACCAGCACTAAGGTATTATATCCTGGGGATAAAATTTTGCATTAAAAACAGTATTTGGTGCAAGGAAAAATGTAGCAGCTTTTCAGGAGACATAATCTCTGTTAGTATAGCCATTCCTTGAATAGTTTTTCTGTGTCCTAGACAATCATAAAACCATGCACAACTATGGAGTCAACATGAAGTTGCTCTGGAAAGGAATACAAACTGTCAAATGCTACTGGGATCTAAAATCTACACCTAAAAGCAGTTAACACTGGTTGCTTGCAGCAATATAGGAGGCAGTAGCTCATGGATAACTCTGAAATGTTCTACCAAATCAGAGGACTTTTCCTACTACCTGTATTTTCAGTAGAGACATTATGGGCAGAAACAGAAAAATGAAGAGGTATCATTTGAAAGACACATGAATAGATTTCTACACAGTTTATTTATCCACTGTGAAAGTCAGAAGAGCAGTATTTAATGCTTGTGGCAGGAGCTGGGAGTCACAGACGGGGATGCTCCCATCTCTGTCCCCCACCTGCCCACCATCACCACTGGCACTCCAGCCTCCAGCACAGCCACCTGAGTGCAGCTCCTCACATCCTCTGCACTCCCAGCTTCTGCCATTGCACACACCTAGACGTTTTCCTTTACTGAAATTTCAATATATTGATTTTATCTCATATTACCCATTCATTGGAATTTGTGAATCAGAGGTTAGATCATTTTTATACTGAGTTCAGCTCTCTGAGTATTGAGTGCAGATACTGAGGCACATGCTACCCTCACTGCTTCCTTCACACAGGCACAGCCCCAAATTTCCATCCCTCTTTGTGCCTGACATAAGCAGCTCTTGAAGGTTGGGGATGCTATCATCCCTTCTCCACCATTTTAGTCCTGCTATGGCTCCACACCTGTGTCACCCAACACTGAGGGGACAGCCAAGGAATCAGACAGTTTCCAAACATGCCTACCTTCTTCTCACCCTGATAAAGTGAGTAGGATGTGAAAAACAAACTTCAGCCAATTTTACAACCAGAGAAAATGAACCAGGATATTTTGTTAGAGAGAGTAAGGATGCCAACATACCCAGCCCCAAAAATGATTATGGGAGACTGTGCAGCCTCCTTATAATTTGGTCTCAATCTGTACATTGTATTTGTCAATATTGTATGGTATTCATTCACTTTCCTTTTCCTAAGTCATCCTTTAACTAGCCAGCATCACGCAGTTCATACCATTAAGCAACAAGCATCCAGCTTTTGTCCATACCATGGTACTGTATAGAGGCAATGAGAACTTTATTGCAATGTTTATAGACCCTTTAGACACCAAAAGTGTGTTTCATAGAGTCAAATAAGTATGTCAATGCAATGTAATCCCCATTCTTCAGACAAGATACAGGGCAGAGTTTACATTTATATTTTTCCCTTTGCTTCATTTCCAGCAGTTAAATTTGCTATAAGTAAAAATAAGTCAATGAGTTGCAGTGAAAACTTTCAAGTGATATGTGTTTTATAAACTAAATTTTGTAGGAATTAACATAATTAAATAGGTATTTTATATAAATGGCATCTGAATCATAAATATACAATTGACAAAGTTTTGAGCCTGAAGAAAATTTGTTTCCAGCAATCTCAGTTCTTCTATAGTCTCAGTTTAACTAAAGCACTGAAAGGGACTCAGGATGTGCAAAGTTGAGATGCAGATGTGCTTACCACTATTCAACATTAGAAAAACACTAATTAAAGTTTGAAATATGGAGCACTGGGACATGACAATTGCCTTCAAAGTAGCCACTCAAAGGTTTCCCTTACTTGCATTTCCCTTGGCTGAGAGAAGCCTCCTTGTCCCTCTTCACTGAAATGCTAACTTGATGGCAGCATCAGCTTTCCAGCAAATCCTACTGCGCTGTACTATAAAGATTAAGCTGCAGAGGGAAGTAAAGCTTTGGTTGACATCCTTGACAGCAGAGCCATCCAACCAAAAAAACCAACAAAAATCTGATAAAGTTCCCAACAAGCAGTCATGTAAATTTGAGGGAACTGGGGGCAGCATTATTTCATGCCAAATGTGAGGAGCACAGTCAGAAAGCCAGCACATGGAAAGCCAGCAAGCAAGCTGAAAGGTGGATTCAGATTGGACTGAGCACGTGTGGGGCTGCAGCACCACTTTCTGTGCTGTGGTTCTTGTGGCACCAAGCCCTGTGGAGAAGAGCTCTGCAGGACCCTGCCTTCACTGACACTGCCAGTGTGCTACTGCACCCACTGTGCTTTCTCCAGCCTCACTGCAGCTCCTACACCAAAAGTCCTCAAAGAATCTGTCTGGGTTTATGCTATACAAGGATTGATCCACTCTTGGCAAAAAAAACAGCTCTGTGTGTAAAACACCATTCAATATCCTTTGCAGTACCCTGTGCAAAGCAAGAGAATCTTTCCAGTAGTGTGCAGTTCACTTTATTTTGCTTCATGTCTCATTAACCTTAAGCAGAATAATGAACAACAGTGATAGTCAATGGCTCTCATTTTTTTGTGCAAAAAATATTTTTGTGAATGCATGCATTTTTTACCATCAAAAGTACTCCTTATTAAGCCTCTGTCACTTCTGATATTGGCATTATATACTGTGAGTGCCTTATTATTATGTGCTGCAGTTCAGTATGTACCAAACTCATCAAGTTCAAAGTCAGTAGAACAGGAACTATACAGTAAAGACAGCAAAAGCCAGGTTTTGACCTCTGAGTGTTTACCTGACTTCTGAAGTGATTTTCAGATTTAAAATTACTGGGGAGAATAGTTATCATGAATATCAAAAGCGTCTTTTCGTAGGGATGAGTTCTTAATAAAACGTAGTAAGTAAATGTATTATGAAGCACAACTAAAATTTTTGAATAGCTGGAAATACCTTGGGTAAGCTGAGCATAAATAGTAGTTAATAATGGTTTTAGTTATGTTTTTCAGCATATTAAGTAACAAAAGAATCCTAAAATAAAATAAGAATGCAGCATTACAGTAAGAAAATGTAAACATGTTCATATTAGCAAAAAAACAAATAGAAGGTGTCTACTGAAAGGGAGCAGAGGGGATTCTGTTTGAGATACTGCAGTGACTAAACACTTAAATCTTAAAAACATTGCAATTTTAGAAATATTTCTAGAGAGGCAATGATTTAAAATAAATTGGTTTGGAACTGGGAAAGAAATTCCCAATAATAGTAGATAAGATATATCTATATATATTATATATGAAAGCAAAAAAATGCCAGCTAACTCTCCTAAGCCAGAGACTGTGAACTTCAACCACTGTACAAGCTTATTTTCAAGGACAAAGATCAGTATAAAATTGATTTCCATATTATCCACAACCGAGAGAATTTGGTTGTCTTTGCTAACAATAAGCCAGGAAGAAAAAGCTTATTCTCCACTTAAGGTAAAAAAAACCCTAGAAACGCTAATGATCTTCTACCAGCTCTTGAAGAATCTGCTTAGAAAAGGCAAGATAAAATAATTCTTATATTGAAATTTAGTTGAAAATTCTCAAACCAAACAAAATGGTCCCTTTGTATTTCTGACAACTAGACCATATGCAAATGAAAATCAAATACTTTTTCCTGCCCTATGAATGCCTGTCAAGTGGCTGGGTAAAATCTAGGTTGCTCGGCCTTACCAGGAAAACAGATGTTGCCTCATCTGGTTTGATGTTCATATGGATGTTGAAGTCTCTAAGGCTAATAGTACAGTTCCAACAGTAGCTCTGACAGAGTTTCAATGAATACATTTGTGATATATTTCATACACTCTGATAGTCTATGCACTCTTGTAACTACAAACTTTGATCCTTCCCTGGAAGTACAGGAAACACCTGGATAGTCTAATAAACTCCACTGCACAGTTGGCCACTTTTTGCATTGCAACCAAATTGTAACCAGGTCCCAGAAATATGAGCTGTGGATCTCCACTTCCTCTGTATCACAGCCCTCAGTGCAATACTTTCCATGCAAAAGTGAGTCCTTGGGGAGGATAGCAGTGGGAGAAGAGGCTCAAAACAGATGAAAGAGAGCCAGTAAACCTAAATGCATTTCTCTATAATGTGTTTCTCTTCAAGAGAGAGGATGTTGTCCTTTCTCCCGTATGCCTCCTTAGCCAAGTGCAGATGTACCACCTGGGCTCTTTCTGCTCTCTCTGCTCCTTTTCTATTATTCCTAGGCATAAATATCACACTTTCCACATATTTTTTTTCAGCTTGCCAATCTCAGTCCAGAAATTGTGAGCACAAGATATTTTAACCAGTGGTGACTATGACCAATAGAGAACAGCTGGCCTGCCTTGCCTCTGCCACATAATTCTTTTTACAGCTACTTTGGTTATTGGTGAAAACCAGTGCTTTAATACTTACAGTGTAGCTCAGAGAGAAAAACAAAGTTTAGGAGTGTCATTTCTTGACATCAGCCTTTGATCCTCATTAATGTTAAGACACAATTTTATGTTGTTTATCATTAAAGATTTATGTTGGGTTAATAATTTTATACCAATAGGATGATTGGTATGTCAGCTTCCCGAAACACCAACTTGTTGTGTTTATGATTATTGGTTATTGCAGCCTTAGCATCTCTGCATTCTTTCCTCTTTATCTCTTTGCTTTTCCTCTGTTTACTGAGTTAAACACATCAAACAGTGTTGCAAATTTCTCCCTCACTTCCTACTAGTATTCCTCAATCCTAAACAGAATAGACAAGCCGAGTACGGAAGTCTCACCTCCATCCTTTCTCTTGGTTTTGCTTTTAAAAGAACACATTGCCTAGTTGAGACTCCATGAGTTAGAATATGACCCTCTACTAATATTTCCTATTAGTGGTTTTCTACCCTGCCAGAGAAGACTAAACAGGGAGGGTTAGGAGAGCACACACCACTAAGGCTGTGGAAAAACATGAGGAACCAAGTTTTATCCTTTGCACTCCTGCCATCCCACTTTCCTTCCTTGCAGAAAGTTTCCATTCTGACAGACAGTTACACTAACCTTATTTCAAGAGCATGCTTTGGGTTTTTCTCCTGTCATTCTGACTTGCCTGCGTTCCTTCTCATCCTCATGTGCCCTGACATGTCAGCTGTTTGCTAAGTGCCACACAGGGGTGACATGCTGCAGATGTAATAGCAGATAATGGTCCCTAATACGCTAAGCTAAGCTTAACCACACCTAAGCTGCTCGTCATAGCACTACATCTGTCAGAGGTTTTGCAGTACCTTGCTTGAAAGTGATGTTAGCGCTAATGGATGCTCGTTGTATGATTATTCCTCCTTCATTTAAGAATGAGCCTTATATTTGCTTTTATCCAGACTTTCAGCATCGCCCAAGGTCCTTTTGGCTTCTCTGCTGAATGGAGGTTGTGTGGGAGGTTGTTAGGTAGGTCTCAATCTAGGAAATGCACCAAGGCTCATTTCCATTCTTCCCTCCTCAAGAATAGATTTGCTTTGCTCAATTAGCACATCTCCTGTGTATCTTACAGCGTGCATAAATTGGATTGGCAGATGCATATAGATTAAAATTTGACGAGAATTTCACTATGTATTCTTTACCTCCAGGTATTTTGATTAGCTTTCTTTTCTCTTGCTTGCACAGACTTAAATACCTTTTATTGATGTGCCCATTTAAAACATTTTTTCATGAAGTTTTGTATGTCTCCCTTATCCAGACTATCTTTCTCCTTCTTATTCATAATTTGTATACTCTGTAGGGCAGACCAAATAAATTAATAAAACAAGTTCTTGTTTCCAAGAAAAAATTTTAGTATCTACAAAAAGATGCAATTAGTGTAGAGTAGCTCTTCACTTCCCATGAACATCACTAAAAATAATTTTAAAAAAACTAAATAACAAAATGCTTTTTCAAGAAGTTTTCCAGCAAATTAAAAAGGTATTATGTACCTAAAAATTCTAATCAAAGTAGCAATTAAAATTCCATTTTTTAAAACTCAATCAAAAATCCAGCCTTTATTCTGGAGTAAATAGGCATAAGTTTGCTTGACAAGAAGCTATGGATTTCTTTTTTATGTTATTATTATTTTAAATGTAGATCAGTATGTATGTTGTGTTCTTATCATTGTTTTAACATCAGCAAAATTTTACAGTGAAGTCAGATCTGGTCCACAAAACTGTATTTTTAGTATTTTTATCTTGGAACTATTTTGCACAGTTGTATATGAAATGTAATTTCTTTGACATTTTTATAGAAATAAAAATACCAGAGTTCAAGATATGTGTAACAGAAATAGATGATAGCACTACTTCATAGCAAGTGGAAAAACATTAATTAAAGCTCATAATTAGAAAACATTTCATGAAGAAATGTTCCTGCATTCCCTTTAACTGAGACCTAAGAGAAGATATTCAAGTGAACAATGTCCTCACAGTTTAATCTCACAAAACTTCTGCTTTAACAATTATGTCATTTGACTTGAGGCAGTTTATCAGAACTGGCTGCAAGTCATAATTGAATTTGCCATTTCAATGCAAGAGTTTGCATCTTCTAGTTTATTTGCAGCATGCTTTCAATACTCATACAAAAGGAGAGCTAAGCTTACTTTACTATTAATGAAAAAATGTGTCTAAATTTACATGACATCCTCCCTCACCTGATAAAAAGACACAAATTAAAGTCTTTGGTTTGTGTGTTTCTACTCAGTGCTGATTGAATTATGTTTGAAACATATTTTTTAAAATATATTTAGAAACATGGTACATTTTCTGATCAAAGTAAGGTGTCTCTTCTCTATTCTTACTACTGCCAAGCATTTGATTTACACACAGTTTAATTATTCAGATGTTTATTATGTTCTACATAATGAAATTTGGACCCTCATATTTTCTTCCTACATGCTCAGTGCAGGCTGCAATTATAGCCACAGAT
Source organism: Thryothorus ludovicianus (assembly GCA_013397245.1). Classification (NCBI taxonomy): domain Eukaryota; kingdom Metazoa; phylum Chordata; class Aves; order Passeriformes; family Certhiidae; genus Thryothorus; species Thryothorus ludovicianus. Next base: position 288,541 of record VZTB01004784.1, on the reverse strand, counting down.
ATCTGTTTATTTGATGAATTTTGCTTCTTCTGCATAGTTTGATAAATATGGAAATAAGTCAAAACCTACTTTATATACAGTAATTAAAGTGAAAAATCTAGTCATGATGCAAATCCTTAATTGGACTCCAGGAGAGATATGCAGAATTTCTCTTTAATAATATGGGATGACTGGGGACAGAAAAACAAAGCACACTAAAATATGGTTTAGAAGCACAATTAATCACAAAATAGAAAACAACCAATTTAGCATAGCTCATTCAGTGACTCTCAAGGCTCAGGTAATGTTCTTTTAATCATCTGGCTCTAATATTAAGGTTGTGTCATGTGCAGCTGAAATAAAACACAATATATGTGCTGATCTTCAGTGTGAAACATGTCCTCTGGACTAATTTGTAAACACAGTCTTTTCACACTAAAATGCTTAGTCTACTTAATGACGTGTAAGTGAATGATCAAAGCAATGTAAAATGGTTTTTAACTATTATTGTTTAATGTATTAATTCATTAGCAGAAAGAAACCCTCTTGCAGTTGGTTGCAGGGAATATGTTTTTGTTGGCTATATATAATTCATTTTGTTTTTTCATTTTATTAAGACAAAGTTGTTATTTTGCCTGATGATGTTCCAAAGAAGAATATACTTGTTAAGCAGTATTAAATTGACAAATTATAGCACAGAGCAAGTGGGGCTGAGATACAAGTCTCCAGGAAAGAGACATCTGTACAAGCTAAAGAAATAAATGTTTTCTTTCCAAGCTCTGAACAGATATTGCTCTAATAAGCTAAAATTAACCATCACTGTCACTTAATTTGATTGTAAAAATATTATTCTCCATATAGCTTCCTGTAATATCCCATTAGGGGAATATGATCACGTTCTAATCAGAAGGTGTTGGATTTATTGTGCTAGTTTGTTTAAACTACAAATATAATTAATCTCCTTTTGTACTTCTCCCAAATAAGTAACACCAGAATGACATTTTTGTCTCCAAATGGATTACAGACATTGAGCAGGAGCCAGAGGTCATCGCCCTGCACTGCCATAATTATCGAAGCAAATATCTGCCTCAAACCCCCGAGTGTTCTGGGGGAGCTCAGCCTGCCTGAGCCAGCGCTGGAGCTCTGAGCCTGCCACAAGGCAGGAGGACACTCTTCTGTTACCCAGATGTGCCCATTGGGAGAGACCATGACTGCGAGCTTCCATGCTGAGAGCAGCTGAAATTAGAGAGGCTTGATGTCCAGTATTCAAAATCACTGTTAAAACTCTTTCCAAGTCAGGGTCCCAACTGTCTTTGACAGATAAAAGGGGTCCTATGCAATCTAGTTTCAATGTAGTCTTCCTTTGACCACCCTGAGATGACCTGGCACCTCTTCATGCACCTGCCGTAAAACTTAAAGGCTTCAGAAATTCTTTTCTTTGAAGTGTCCTAATAATAACAGTCTAACCTTTGATGTTTCTTCCTGTACCACATGCTTGAACTTCTTATAATCTAAAGTGTATAACCTTCAATTGCTGCACACAAACGGGTTGCACATCTTGAGAACACAACACTATAAACCTAATGCAAGCTGTAGTAATGATGGGTTTATTTCATTTGTATTTAGCACTTTACTTATATAGCATCATAAACCTAAACACTTAACACCCCAATCGGGCATTAACCATCCAGGCTGATTAGCATGGAGCAGAATGCACCCTCTGCAGCCTGGAGACAGAAGAAATAAACAAACTCATGTAAAATAAACTTTGTGTGCAAATATGATATTTTAGAAGACCCTTTTTACACTAAAAATTGGAGAGAAACTCAGCTTCCGATGGCCTGAGATCCCATTCAGGGAATATTTTTTCAGTACATAAAATTCAACAGACCTCGAAAAAGCTGGGGAAAGTTATTTTTAAAAAAACATTCCTAGCCTGATCATTACCTCAGGTTCCTGTAAGTTTTTACAGAGCTCTCTGAGATTGTCTGTCTAGCTCTGTTTTATGTTACTTCACAGATTTTTAATATTCAATAGTCCTTATCCCGTGCAAATGTTTAGATCTAAAAAGAATTGTTTCTAGTCTCTATTTTTAACTTGTACATCGGGGATGAATTTCATCCAAGATGAATCATTTATATAGCTCTAGGGGGAGAGAAAACACATCCTCCATGTAGCCCCAGTCCTGCACAAGCTCACGAGCATGCTGAACTTCCCTTGCTTTAAGCCATTCTACTAAAAATTTTGAGCATCCACAGGGTGCTCTTCCAGCATTGTTTAAATTTTTGCCTTTCCTGTTAATCACTCTTTTGAGTTGCTGTTTTCAGCTGATTGTTTTACATTTTATGGTTTTCCAAAACTTCGGACATTAGATCTAATCTTTCCCTTTGACAAAATTTTTTTAAAAGATTGTTGTTCAACGAAAGTGAGCCTTTTGGGGGAAGTTATTTAACTAAAAATTATTATTCACATTTTTAGGTAGTGTCCTTTGTCCAGTTACTCAGAACAGAAAGGAGTCTCGTCTTCATAACCAACATTTACAAAGAAATAATCACCATTGAAGAGCAAAGTCCTTTTGAGAAAACCAGGGAAAATGGTTCAGTCCACCCTGCTCACACACACCAGGAAGGAGAACGTGGGGTTCTTGTCCCCTCTAGAGATCCAGTTCCTCACCAGATGTTTGCAGGGGATCCGTACTGAACTCAGTTCAATTGACCAAGATTCAACCCCTTTGGCTCCCACTGCAAGATTAGAAGCCAAATTTGTAAATTATCAAAAGGAGAACAGTTCCAGTTACACTGATGTAGCTTCTTAAATAGCTACAACAGAATGAAAAAAGAGTCGGAGAGGGTGACAAGTATGAACAACACTCAGCTACAACCTCCAGGCACGGGCACATTAAACATCCTAAGCCTCTTGAAACTGGAAAAAAAAAAACACTGAAATGACTAACAGAGACATAGTAAAGCTCCGTAATATCAAGAATGATGTGGACAGGATGTATGAGGAAGGAGCAATCACTCTCCAGGAGAGTTGAGTGGCCATCAGATGAAACTTGTAAATGTCAAGTTCAGAAGGAAAATAGAGCTTTCTTGATATACAGTGCATAGTTAGGGTAAGGAAGTCTCTTCACTGGAAGACACCTGGACCGCCAAAAAAATCTATATGGATTTGAAAAGCATCTGGAGACATTAACAGAAAAGGTACTCAACAGGGCTAGTAAACAGAAATACAGCATCTGTACAGGAGAAAAACCCACTAGAAGCTTGAAGTGCAGTTCTAAGTATCACTAAGGAGTTCTTGCATTTTTCCCTAGGCATCTGCTCATGACAATAGTAAAGAGCAGGATATTGGTCTAGATTAACCTCTAGCCTGGCCCAGTGCAGGCACTTCTGCAGTCTGAAGAAAACTGTAGAGATGTCTGCCTCATTCCAACATCTTCAACAACAAGGCAAAAGATGCAGACAACATTGAGAACGAGACAAATTCAAGAAATGGCATACTGATGTACACAGAGACATTTGGCCCTGGATTTCTCAAAGGTAGTATTAATACATAGTGATGGAACCAGATATTCAATCTAAAGATCAAATTCAAACTCTTCTACCTGAAGGGGAAAAAAGGTGGTAAAGGCTGGTCACTCATACTGTTTTGTAACATTTCTCTGACTTTTAAGTCACTAAGGAGACTCTTAAATTAGCAGTTCTACAGTAGAATGAAAGGATCAGCATTTAGCTATAAAGTACTTACTTCTGCCCCAGCCTCCAAAGCACATTTCAGGTTTGCTGCAGTGTGTTTTCACTGTGATGTTTTTCTACTGTCAGAGGCTTGCAGATTTCAGTATGGCGGTGCAGGCACCGTTTCACATAATAAAGGCATTAGCACCTCCTTGGTTTCTAAAAAGATATCTCTCCAGCCCAAAATTACTTTTGCCACCGTATCACTTTACAAGCTCTTTTCTAATTTGCCATCCCCTAAAACTCTAGGTATTTTTCAGTCTGACTGCTTTGTAAGTATCTCCTTCCATTATGTAAAGTGGTTTCTTTTCAGATTCTAGATTGTAGAGCTACTCAAAATGAACCAAATTTTTTCACTCTTATTTTTCATTATCACGTTGCACTTAAACCATTTCTTATGGGAACTTAATGTTCTGTAGTTGATTAGACTTAAAAAGGTCTACATTCTTCTTTCAAATATGTACAAAGAACTCCTATTGACTGACTTCAATTAACTGAATTTATTTCAATTCAACAGTCTAAATTAATTCTTCATCTAACTACTGAAGTCTAGTGAGCCAAATGTTGTATGACAGCTGAATTTCACATCCAGACCCAAAGCAATATTTCAATGTTGTCTATTACACGGATGAACAAAAGAAGAATATTCAACACTGAAAACTGAGTGAAACACATACCATGACCTATACAGAAGTTTGGATTTGATTAGGTTGGTCCTGATATTGTAACTATAAAAATTCTACTCCTAGACCCAGAGATTATCACTGTGAAGTCCTGGAGTGGAGTCATATCAACAATAGGTCTCCCTTAGGCTTCAGCAGAGGTCAGGGTTTCCCTACACATCTGCAGAATAACAGCATTGTGCTTGTTTAAAGGAACTCAAAAATCAAAATAGAGCAATTAGGAAGCTTTCATAGAGCCAACAAGCAGAGCAGGAAAAGAAAAAAAAAATCAGAAGAAAACAGGAAACAAGGCAAAACCGTGAGCATTTACATCTTCTACATATGGAGTTTGGAAATCCAGGTGGTTTCTGTTTTGCTCCTATTTGCTTCAGATATTGAAATAGCCAGATGTCAGTACAAAAATATACTTGAGAAATCTAAAGTTTTAAAGAAATTGAAAGTCATGGTCAGTCCATTATACTCTTTAACCAACACTGTCTAAAACACAGTCAGCTAATAGAGTAGTAGAAAAAATTTTCTGGTTTTACACTTTTGCTGTTACAATTTTCAGTTTTCAAACTAACTTATAATGGAAATCAGCTTGTTAAGTAAATGACTTCAGAGGGTTTTGGGTTAGTTCCAAGTTAGAATGCTTTTTAAAAAAAAACAAAAGAGCAAGTATAACTACATAAACAAATATGTACACTTTCTCTTGGCTGATGGTCTAATTAACTAATTTGGGGACAAGAATAGCTGTTGTAGATAAAACCAAGGTTTATCTGTTGGAGTGTCCTGTTCCAACAGTGGCTGAATGTGGGTGCCTGTAGAGGAAGGCCAAACATTCAGGGAGACAAATGGCAACGGTCTCTATTCCAACCATTTGTTGCACAGAGACTTCCTGAACCATTTCCTGAACGCTGAAACCAGTGCTTCTGGCTCTCAATAGTGTTTTCTTCTATTAAGTTGTCCAATCAGCTCTTCAACTCTTATGACATCCTAGTATGCTGTGGCAAAGTTTTAAGAACTTAACTACATATTGTGTGGGAAATAATTTACTTTGGGTGCTTTTGTTAAGTAACATCACTTGAGCTCTTCCATTCCTGGATACTAAGACAGTGAATAAAAGTTAAGGTATTTTGATATGTGATTCTTGGTGATTTCATATGCATTTGTCTTCTATAAAAGTGCCATTGCATGAAAATTAGTTTTTAAAAGAGCCTTCCAGACATACAGATAATACACACTTAATAACACTGTGCTGGTTAAATAAGCTGAATAAGACCATGAATAAAGTATCAACCAAGCAAAAAAGTTGAAAGAATTCTGACACAGCTGTTTAAAAAAACTAGATTATTCGGAAATTGAGCATTACTCTCAACAGAGCACTGCAATATCATTTCCAGCACAGGTGCCTGATGAACACAGAGGCTCCTCATCTGCTCATAGCAACCACTCCTGCTCAGAAAATGAATAACCTGTCTGAATGCCCCAAATGGCTTGAAGTGGCTCCACCAGGTCATATTGAACTGGCTAATATGACAATGGCAAAATACTAAGTGCATAAATGTAAGAAGGCAAAGAGTTGTTATGGCTGTAAAAGCAAAAATAAATTGACATCTTTTCTCTGCCAAAAAGAAATGGAAAAACAGTCACAGATCCTACAGCACTGATTTTTTATTGGAGGGAGGGTTGGGCGGGAAATCTATTGCCTAACAAGTGTCTTCTGCCAAGAAACCAAACCAGCAATGTTCATATCTGCAAAGACATTTTTATTGTGAAGGTTTTTTTTGCAATTCTGAGGAGTTCTACAATTTTATATTTATGTTGTAGACTACTCCTGAATCAGAAGAGATGTCAGTTGAAGTCACTACAAGATTCAGTAGCAACCTCTGCTCTTCCAAGCACAATGTTTGGGGAATACAAGGGGACACACTGCACTAGGTTTGCCTGAGATTTTATCTCCCACATCATCGCATTTGCCCTACCCTGGTCTCATCATTTCAATGTTTTTCAAGTATTAGGTACCAAGTCAAATAAATTAAAAATATTTTTTCATCATTATTATAAATTTAGACATTGGAGAAGAACTTTAATGGGTTACTTTTGAACGCCAGAGTTATCTAAAATACAGATTTCAGAATGCAATGATTTTGATTAAAGCTTTGTTGAGTTGTTCTGAATATGAGTATCTTCTTAAAACTCCAAACAAAACAGTTTGTCTCGAGTTCTCAGTGTCTTAAATTCAAAGAAAAAAAAAAGAGTTGAAATAGAGAAAAATTTCCAGTTCACAAAGATGTTCCAAGAGGAGCACATCTGGGTGTCCTGTATACCTGGGGTTCTTCAGAACTCTATTGTCCAGAATTTATGGGAAAATAGTGCTTTTTAGAAATAAAATATTTTTTTTCTATTGACAAGGAAAACCACCAATACTTCTGTAAAAAAAAGGAAGTAATGTTATTAGGCAGAAACTTGCTTTCCAGCAAGAGTAGTCTTGATTACTTTCCTGAATAACAGTAACTCCCTTCTGAGACTTTGTTTTAGTTCTCCCTTGTTCCTTCTGAATGCTTTTCCAGCTCTGTACCATTAAAGCCACCCACACAGTGACACCAAAACCATTTGCAAAAGAAAACAAAAGCCCCTGTTATGCATACAAGGAAGTCTTAAATGAAGACTTTTCGTGGTCTACCTTCACATCCTTTAAAATCTGGTCTCCATCTCCTTGAAGAGAAAGGGATCCCATCCATGTCTGCCTAAAGAATCGGTACAGATCCACATTTATCCCACTTCCTACACACACAGTTCATGGAACTCTGCTCACACAGCACTTCACACATGAGAGGAGAAGTCAGTTATTGTCTAACAGCTCATCACCCAAGCTGACTTCTAACATTATATTCTACCAGCTGAGTTGCAAATGGAGTTGAAGGTCCCAATCAAGATGAGTGGCCTTCAACAGGCAATGACTAAAATTATGTAAATTTGAAACCATGGCAAAATAGTCTTAGAACAAAGCAGAGCCAAAAGAACACTATGTGAAGTCATAGTGTTTTGTCATCATAGTGTTTCTGTCATCAGCATTGCTGAGCAGCAACCACAACAACATGAGAAGGGTGCTCTTCAAAACTTAGAGGGTGAAGTAGCAGGAGCAGTGGTACTCTTTTAGAGGTTTTATTTACAACTGTATTGTGTTGAGGGTCCTGACAGCATGCTTCCTTAGGCACAGAAATATATATTAAAGTGTCATTTTAAGCTACAGATTTCATATCCCAATCACTTTCCCTTCCTGGATCCTAAACTAGGAGATCGATTGATGTTATTAATTTCCCAGAATTCTTTCCCCATTCCCAAACCATCTCCTTGATACATTCCAACACCAACACTAAAACATGGCTTTAGCTACAGTTGGGAAAGGAGGATTGAACTGGTCACCTCTTGAGGTCTTCTCCAGTCCTATAATTTTATGATCCAGTGTCTTAAGTACAGAAAACACCAAATTTTCTATCAAAGCTAATGTTCTGGTGGAAATCTAAGTCTCCAGAGAGCTGTGGGTCATTGCAAAATGATAAGCTTCTTACTGATACCTTGGGCCCAGATCCAAACAGAACATAAATCACCTAAAATGAGTCTTAAGCAGATTGCAAAAACCCATAACTCAAGAGTCTAAAAACTCTCAACAGAGCTGCTATAAAATATTCTAGCTTGCACAATTTTTTTCCTTACCTTTAAAAAAAATGTAATAAATTACTGGGAAAATATCTGTCTGAACATGCACATAATGCCTTGTGTTTTGATATAATGACAAGCAGCTTGGTACCACTCCCATTCTTAAGTCCAGTGGAGATGTTGAAACCAGTCACTCCTTTCCCTGTGAGTAGCAATGGCCTCTGCAGAGCACAAGTTAACCAGACTTGAGCCCTCCTCAACATCCAGTGACTGCAGCAGATTTATTTCAACATACAACCAAAGAAAGCATCTATTTGGGGGTCCTAGAAGACACTCAGACTGCAAGGCAAGAAAAGCAGGTTCAAATTCAGCCCATCAAGGGATGTTGAGTTGGAGCCTAGTAAGCAAAGCACACCCAAAAAACCTCCCTACAGACCCTTCAGAACTGTGTTCTGCATCCTTTTTACAAATGTGTGCCTCCAGTTAAAAAAACAACACAAACAACTGCCAGAAAGTAAAAGAGAACCCAAAGGGAACCCAAGTCAGGCAGCAGTTAGTGAGTGTGGCAGATAGGACCCTTGCTTAGGAAAGGTCAAGAACACTGATGCTAAGAGCACCTGCTGAAGAAAATGAAGGAACAAGCCTATTTGCAAGAAAAACAGGGCAGAACTGACCACCTGCACCATGTTACAAGTTGGCTTCTGTTGACTCATAAAGGACTATCCTGCACTGAATCCAGCTGGATTTTTATCACTGAAATACAAATGCTATTAAGTTTGTTATTGATGTTAACTTAATATTATTAAAAGCTGATTTTCACCTCTTCATTGTGTACTCCTTGCAGTGTAAGTGCATATATTCCATTTTATTTTAATAAAACAAAGGTGAGTTTGAAAAAAAAAAAAAATGCATTAACGCCTGAGGTTAGGTTTCTAATTCTAATTGAAATTTAGATGCTTCAGGAGAGACTTAGGGCTAGAGACCATTTTATACATGAAAATATCTTCATGCTTTGGCCAGCTAGTCAAAGGGGTGAGCTTGTCTGATGAACTGGAGTGCACTCTCCTCAGAATACAGACAGCCTGAGGTTGAAGAGTCCCTGTCTCTCTGTCTTCCCCTGCCAAAGAGCAAGCAGATATCCAGAATCCACTGCTGAGACATGATATTTTCCTTTTAGAATAATTCAACAGGAATTAATGGGGATCTTTAATCTTCACCAACATTGAATTCATAATCAGTCCTTATCTTCCACAATATTCTTTAAGTCTCCAGCGCACGACAGCAAAGTCATAATGTATTTCATAAGGAAATAATATTTCTGCAGTGGAAATTTCCTTTCTTTTTGATAGTCTGTTCTTGAGCTTCCATTCAAATGTACACAAAAAAGTTCTCTGTGAATCTGCAGGAATATCAGAACATGGATTTTAATAGCCAGAGGAATGTTCCTATATTTTATTCCTTTTTTTTTTTAACACAAGTAACATGCATTTCAATGGAAATCAAAATAATGAGACCAAGAAGAGGCAATGCCATATTCTCTAGAAATTTTACTTCCCTTTCAAATTTTCTTTTTCACTTCTACTTTTTCCATTATGGCCACTACCAGAAGACAGAAGAGGGAATTTCTGGCTACAGAGCTCTATGAAGTATGCACTGATCATGCAAAGGGTAGTGATGTGAGACACTGAACTACAAGCAGTCTGAGGCACCACAGTGGTATTTTAGATTAAAACATTTAGGATTGAGGAAGGTGGTGCCAAAGCCATGCTAGGTTTTTGGTTTATTTTAAGAAAAGATAAATATGGCAGTGTAAATTTATAATATAAAATTCTGTTAAAAGTAGCTTCAGCAGAAAATGTAGAGCAGGGCAGATGGACATCAACCTCCATCCATGTCTTAACTCCCAGCCAGAAATGTGTCTTGCATACTGAGGATCAGATACACTCCCACTATTTCACAGAAAAGTCTCTCTGCTGTGCTGCCTGACCTTGCCCCAGGACAGAGCCACACGAACAGAGTGCTGAGGAGCAGAGCATCAGACCAGCCCAGCCCCAGAGCTGGATGGACCTGTCTCCAAACACCTCCAAACAGCAGGTCTGACTTGGTTTTTCAAATTTCCATCAAGGAGATTTCTACACATACCCAGACAATCTGTTTCATGTTTCACTATCCCAGCAGCTAGGAATTGTTCCTTAATATCCAGCCTAATCTTACCTCCTGTAAACATCAGCCAATTGTGAATAATAGCTACAGGGAAATAAACAATGGATGGCCTTTTCTTTGTTATTACCTCTCCATCCCAAAACACAAATGAAGCCCTACGTTCTCCTTCTTTTAATGCTAAACAAAGCAAATTGTGGCATCCTTTCATTGAAGGAGACATTTGATTTTGTTCACTGTTGTCCTCTGGATTCCTACCAGACATTCCCCTCTCTCACAGCACAGTCAGGAGGGCTGGATGTCACACAGCAGAAACCTCCCCTTGTTCACAAACATGTTGCCTGCTCTGTCCACCATCACTGCAGAGTTTTATCTTGTCACCAAGACACCCTGAAATGTGCAAATCCTTTTCTGCCATCCAGGCAATGAGACATTTCAATCGTGTGCATGCCTTGGCTTCTTCTGAAGGACAGCATTCTGTGCTTGCAAATAAACACATGTAAATAAACACAAATATAAATTGTGGATGGCTAGTTTTTCATTATCCTTCTAGAATTTTTGCTTTCTTCTATGCCATGTCATGAATAAAAGGAGCAAACACAAAATTGCACATATTTAACAATGCTCAATAACAAGGCACTGAGTATTGTACAAATGAGCATATTTGATTTAATCAAAATAAGTGTTGTAGGAAAATCACGTAGGTTTAATTTTTGAAAAGCTATTAAGTTTCAAATTAAATGGAAGATTAAAATAAAAATGAGCTTTAGCTGTAAGTGGAGGCTAAATTTGGTCAATTTTTGTTGTTTATCTGTGCATAAAGTCCTTGCATTTACCATTTGACAAATCCTCTAATAAAATACTTGCTGCAATCAGGTGAAGTAGGTTATTAATGGTTCTAAAAAAGATATACAGGATTGCCTCATCCTGAGGCAATTAAGTCTGTGAAGTAAGTGTGTTTAATATCTCTGGGGGCCTGACTGAAATGAAACAGGTGATCTTTCTACAATTCCCATTGTTTCATTTAGAATGTCTTTAATTTTGTTTGTTTTTAACTGAAGAAAGACTCCCTGCTTTATATCTCTTTTGTTAAAACTCTAGTTCGGGAACTTTCAAGGGCTGCACGTGCCACATCAGAAGCAGCGTGGAAAATTTCAAGCACCACTAAAAAGCAGCAGCAAGGATCCATGTGAAGCCCTACCACTCCACACGGGAGAGGACAATCCACTTTTGCTCTCAGTCTCTTGACTCAGCTTTGCAGTGGTGCTGCCAACTCCCAACTCTGGGTCAGAGCAGCCCAGAGCTCACCCTGAGCAGCTCCTGCCCCAGCTGGAGCTGGAACCTCCTCTCCAGTGCCAGTACCCTGGTGCCTCCTCCCTCCAGGCTGCCCAAGGGGCTCAGGGCCAGTGGGGAGGGCAGGGGGCTGAGCCCCCCAGCACCTCAAAGGAGGAGCTCCAGATCCCCAGCTTCAGGCACCTCTATTTGGAAAACAAACACTTTATGGCTGTATGTTTTCTGAGGGATGTATTGTGTATCCATTGGGGTGCCGTTTGGCCCTTTGCTATAAAATCTTGTATTTTTCATTTCTCCTTTTTTTCTCTGCTGTGTTCTTTTTTTCCCGGATTTATTAGCAGGGTTGGTTTGTGGAGGTATGGTTAATTACTAGAGCTTATGGCCTGCTGTGATTGAAAGCTGATCTCACCAGTTTGGGGTCTGCGTTATATTTATTCTGTATGTAATTAAATCAGAATACCATAACTATGCATAATGTTGGAAAATGAGATTTTTTTTTCCCAGGGAAAGCACATATGAAAGGTATTTTCTTCCTGCAGTACTGAATTTCTACAAAACTCTGCACTTTGTACACACACACAAACAAGCAAACAGCCAAAAGGGGCGTTGAGGTTTATGATATAGATGAAAACAAACATTAGATTATCAGATCTGTGTGACTCATTAAAAGTAAAGGAATTCCAGCAAACTGTGGTCTATCCATACATCTTGGGGTACTCGTAACACCACAGACATACTGAAGGCTTGCAGAGAAGTGCCAGCACAGCAGGGTGAACACAAACAGCACATCCTGGAAGCAGCAGCATCCAATTGAACACAGGAGATTTGGCTGAGGAGGCCCTCAAATAAAACAAGTTGTGGGAGGCCAGGCCACTGACTACAGGGATCAAAACTTCTCCTGACTTCCTTACTTAAGAAGGGGGGACCAGACCAATCTGGGAGAGGAGATCAAACACTGTTTACACTGAGGTAAATCAAGCAGAACACTGCACAGCTCACTGAACCGTACCAGAATTAGGCCAGACATATCATATCTAGAGGCTCGATTTTTTTTTTCTCTGCTACACATAAAACTGAAGCCTGCCAAGGTCCTTGTTGTTCACCAGTCTGACAATGATCTGAAATTAGAGGCTTCTAGAATATCCCTAGAATATCAGAAATCTTTGGTCTGGAAATTTATCTCCTTGCCTCTATATAGAGCTGATGTTCAGGAAAAGAAGTTTGCTCTCTGATATAATGGGATGAATGATACAGTCAATAGCACTCAAAAAACCTGTGCAAGCCAAAGCAAAAATAAGTAAATCAAACCCCCAGTCTTTCACCATAGCAAAGCAATCCTACCTTAGGGCACAGCAAGACAAGGGTGACATTGGAACCAGGGGATTACCTTTATGGTTTAAGAAAAGCAACAGTGGAGGGGGGAGGGGAAATTAAAATTAAAAAATATTCATTGAACAGCCAATGTGCACAAAGTAAGGAAATTCTCAATGGAATACTTTTAAGACTTTGCTGTCTAGAAAATACCTTTTGCTTTGTCACTGCCCCAGAGAGAAAAGAGCAGGCCTGGCAGTCTGGCCTGTAGAGAACACCACAAAACTGTCAAATGCCCAGGCATTACATTACTAACAAATTTCCTTCTTTGAAATTAATCCATTGTACCCAGAGCCACAGCTGCCACAGGAAAGCATTTCAAGGAAGCAATCAGCAAAGTCATGTTTCTACAACACAGCTGCCAGCCATTTTCCCTCCTCACCCAGCATCACTCCCATCTGCCTCAAGATGTGCTTCAAAAAGCAAAGGGAACCAGCCCTGTGGGACAAGGCTGGCCGTGCAGGTGTCAGCAGGGCTGCTTGCACCAGCCATCACCAGGTCTGTGATGGAATCAGGTGCAGCACCTGCTACGAGTTTCCAACCACCTCAGCTTCACATGGCACAGAGGGCAAGGCAGCTCAGAAAATCTCAACATCCTTACAAATGCACCTCACCACAAGGTTCTGCAGGAGCTGTGGGATTTGCAAGGGTTACTATTGGTCACATCTGTTGTGTACATAGACATGAGAAAATTATTGTAAAAATAAAACCTTTTTTGCTGAATTCCTACATCTCATGACTCTTTAAATTGGCTAAAAGTGGATGATCCAGGAACTCTGCTGGTTTCTTGTTTGTTTTGTGGTTTGTTTCTTTTTTTAATTTCAAGAGTGAGCAAGTTTTCAGATAATCTCATTAAATAACTTATGGTAGGTGGTAGTAAAGGTGTTAAGAAATTCCTACTCCCTGCTACATGAAGTACCATCCTATACTACATTTTAATCTGCCTTTTTTTTTCCACAAGTGACAGCACATCAGATCGTCCTCTTTATTGTATTATAAGGCTACTTATCCACCAAATCAAATAAAAAAAAAAAAAAAGACCTCCACTATGGGTACCTACACAGACAAAATCCAAATTGCAAGTTTGTTTCCTACACACATGCACACAAAGCTATGAAATTTCATAAGATGAACAAGAACAAGGTTTTGGTATGTGAAAGTTAAAATGTCACTATTCATCAACCATAACAAAAATAATTTCATAAATTGTAAAGCTTATATATAATCTATACAGACAATTTATACATTTCTGAAAAATTTTAGTCAGAGTAAGTAAAAGAATTCAGATAAAATCATAAATATGCTGAAAGTCCCTCAACACCACCACTACCTTGCATGCAATAATTATGTTGTCATTTGTGCTCAGGGAGAACAAACAAGAAAAAGACACAGATCCCTGACTCCTCCAAAGAAAATGTTTGTTCAAGAAACACCAAGTAGAAAACACTTTCACAAATCTTATTGTGCCCAAGAGGAGCTGCAAGCAGCACGGCAGACATTTACACTTGCCAGAACTCCATTCTAAATGACCTATTCAATACAAACGACTGTCTGGCATCCTAATTGCTGCACTGCTCTTCTGCTTGCATTTAGCTTCTTATAGCAGATGCACAGCAAACTTTATAAAATTAAATTATCACACATAAAGTTTGTTCTTCCTGTCATGCAGCTGGTGTCCTGCATGCTTTGATGAAACAATTGTGACTGAAATCCCTAAAATTCACTGCATTTTGTTAAAAATAAAAAGGTGTTTCTTTCCATTTTAAGGTAAACAATAGACCTTGAAGCCTAGGTATAATTAAATATGAAAAGGGACAACATGCTGATGAGTCATCCATATGGTACTTATTTAATACAGCATTCTTCCCAATTTATTTCTTGCTTCTGAATTAGCAATCTGTTAAAATAGAGGAGGTTGTTCACATCAAGAGTTTATTTCAGGTTCCCTCAGATAATCCAGTCTGGAAGTTATTTTTGTATCACAATCTCTGTGACTAAGGCTGCTACGCTCAACTTTTTGCTATTTCTTTTAATGAAAAGTGAAAAGTTTATGCACAATTGTTTAACAAGCAGGAGGTGAAATGCTGTAGCACAGTTCCTACCCAGCAACCCATGAAATACATGAAGCTTTCTTCACATCCACTGTTTAACCAGGACCCCCACAATGCCTTCACTTAGGAGTCTGCATAGGAACAAATGGCATAATATCTCCAACTTAAGAGATACAATATGTTTGCAAATTATTTCCATAAGTATGTCAGTAAATGAAAAGAGAAATTTTATATCAAAGCAGAGGAAAGAGTGGGAGTCCTTCACCAAACAGCTTGTCTCCCAGTAGAAAGTATGTTTTCAGGTTCATATACGCTAAAAAAAAACATTTGAAACTCTAAAGCTGTGCCCATTGCTACCAGGTGGATGTATCTGGAATGTTATTGTTCATGGGAAACACTTGGATGACAACTAAATTCCGGGGAAGAGAACTATAAAATTGTGTTCTGTTTTCCATTAGAAATTGCTCCTTCCATATTTTTCACCACTCTTTGCACACTTCCCTCAATACATTGAGAACTCAGACTTCAGGAAAACATATTTTTTCTTCAGCTCACAGTTAAGAAAAAGTTGTTTGTTTAGTTTCAGAGGCATGCAAGTATAAAATCAGCCACATTTTCAGCATTTGGACATGTGCTAAATCTTATTCCAAGTGATCTGGTGGGTAGAATAATTAGAGGCCAGGAAAATTCAAATAAAATACTTACATTGACATTCAGGACTGTTAGCACTCGTGCTGATTTTAAAAGTCAGATCCTTACTTCTTCTGGAAAAGCAGTCACCTGAACAGTAAAAGGTTTCAAGTTAAGAATGTCCCTTCAACCTCAATAAATGGTGCAAAACAACCTCAGTGATGCACATATGAGCTGGGGACCTCATAAGCCCAGTTCCTAGATGGAGCTGCACTACCCAGTGCTCGCACATTGCAAAGTTCACAATTTCACTTGGCTTGCCCTTTGTCTCTTAATATGATAATTACATTATTAAATACCTGAAATACCATACTAATTCCACAAACATTTTAATCTGCCTTACAAATCAAATGCAGACTGGACTCCAATACCAAAGCCTGCCTTAGTATCCTCAAAGCTTGTCCTACTTGCTGGGAGCAATGGACTCCAATCTGTATGCAGTCTAGACTCCTTCTCCCTTTTGCATAGCAATGCTACAAGACTGACTTTATTTTTTTCAGTGCCAGATCTGTCATTTATCTTATCTAAAACGTACCAGCTACAGCTAGAGAGACTGAAGAATTAGTCTTCCACCTCAAAGGCAGGATCTTCACATTCGTGTCATCCCTAGCAGAGGCTTGTCTGGTTTCTCCACCATGGATGAATATCCCAAAAACTCCTTAGGTCAGTTCCAACACTCAGCTCATCTTACAGATGGAGACCTCAATCCACCCATACCTCAAACACCCTTTGCCACGATTTAAGCCCACGCTCTTCTGCTGCCTACTGTGGAGAAAGCAAGCATTCAGTCCTTGCTTAGGCCTATTCCTCAACAGCAACTTTTTCTAGACTCAATTCTTCTAAGCCTTGCCTTCTCTACTAAATTTTTTGTCTGCCACATCTTATAAATCATGCCTAGACCTACAAATTCTTAATTTTCTTCCATATACAAAACTCAGGTATAAATTACCTACCAGTAACCCACTAGGTCTCCTTCTCTCCCTTAGCAGGAGGATTCAACAAAGAAAGAGAAAAAAAGACTGAGGTCTCTCATATATATAGCCATGGGTCAGATCCACAGGTGATATAAATTGACACATCTGTACCTAGTTAAAGGGCTATGTAAATTGAGTTGAGGTAGGGTAGCTTGTTTTGCTGCTGCTTTAGGAAAGAGATGGGAGAGAGAAAAAGACTAGATCTTTCTTTTACATTTGAGGCTATATGAGAAATCTAGAGGATTGTGGGGGATACTTTAGGCACTGTTGTTGAGATTTTGATATTTCTGAGCTAAAGCATCCCTCAGATGTGTCAATGAGTGTGTAGAGGCAAATTTATTTTAGCTTCCTGCTTTGAGTTTGTTACAGTAAAACAGCAGCATGTAACATCCCCCTAGCGAAGAGCTGCTTTCCCACGCGGAGAACGACTTCTTTGCTGGAAATCCGAGGTGGGGGAGGCTGCCCACGGCCGCCCACTGCCCTGTGACGCCGAGCAGGCAGAGGGTCACTCCCGGGGAAAGAGTAATTGCAACGGGAGCTGCCCAGCGCGCCCAAACTCCGCACAAAGTCACAAATCAAACACCGAGTAGCTTTGTCTGACGGATGCTGCTCAGTCCCACAGAACGGGGGGCGCCGACGGGGTGGGGGCCACGCCGAAGGACCGCGATGCGCTCGGTCCATCTTCTAAGGAGAGCGCGTCTCTGCTCGCTTACAAAAAGTTGACATCAACTCAGTTGAAAAGTAGGTTAATTAGTAGTGTCTGACACAGCTCCCCAGCAGTGACTTACTTCAGGTGCCGCACATTACTGCTATTCTGCTGCAAGAGGCTTTGTTTGCACCTCGCTTTGTAGCCTCGAGTGTCTGAATATTGAGTAACTCTGGGTATTTTATTTCTTTGAAATGCGCTCGCATTATTCCAATAAATTGTATCCTTTAATCGAGTTATTTTTTTAGTGTAATGAAAATATTTACAGCACTTTGCAACTATATATGTGACTCTTGGCAATGAAGTAATTTTTCCTTTATCACCGGAGCTCAGCGATGTCCCTGTGTGAGGGGATGTGGCAGGGGAGGGACGGGGTGGGGTCAGCAGGCCCCTGCGCGGGGCTTACCCCGGCCAGGGTTGCTTTGGGGTTTTGACTTTGGGTTTTTTTCCTAAGAAGGCCTGAAATATTTACACTTCTGGTGTCTTGGTGAGCTCGGCCGAGCCCAAGCCCCTACTCTGGCAATGGGAAGCCAGAAAACCTTTCCTCCTTCGAGGATGTCGGAGGAATTGCTCTGCACCGGAGCTGTCCCTGGCCCCCCACCCTGGACCCGCAGGCGGTGCCGAGCTGGCGGGGCCCGTTCATGTCGCGACAGACACTTCTCTACTAAAGCGGTGACAGGCGGCGCGCAAGGCCGGCCCCAGGCGAGCAGCGCGGCGCGGGGAGCTGAGCCTGACTCCAGCTCCGGGATGCGCTCAGCTTTCCAAGGGAAAGGACAGTTATCTGCGACAGTTATCTTCTCTTTTTCTTTTTTCCTTTTATTAACTGAATGGGAACGCGCGAGGGAAGGCACGCGGGGTTAATCGTGGGATTAAACATGGGAGTAATACAAACTAAATTGCTGCACGTTCATTCCTGCTGCTCAAACGAAGCTGCACGCAGCTACTCAGTACTGAGGAGTCCCACACAGCAAGTTTCTCCCTGATGCGGTGGTTTCCCTGAAAGTCTGCTGCGAAGGGCCCCCCGCTCCTTGCGACCCCCAGTAGCCAGAGAGAAACCCCTCCCGTGCCTCTCGCCTGCCTGTTAACCTGTGTGTGCCCTAAAGGGCTCTGGCAGTTCGCTGGTTTGTTCTCCCCTGGTAATGCCACTGTGCTGGAAGGAGGAAATCTCTCGGAGAGATCCCCTGTGCCAGATGGGATTGCTATTTCAGGGTGAGCAAGTGGCCAGAGATGCAGGAACCCGTGCAGGACAATCTTTGAAGCTGCGCGGGAGGAAGCGGAAGAGGGCTCGGGACACGGGGTCCACTCGTGGCTCCAGGGAGTCCGGGATGGTGAGCGCGCCTCTTTTAGCAAAGAGATCCGCAGCCCGTTCAGAGACCTCCTCCTCTTCCTCTGGTGTTGCCATGTACTGAAAAGCCCGGAGCAGGCTCAGCTGTACCTGCCCTCTCTGCTTAGCGTAAGGCACCGCTCCGGGAGGAGAGAAGAGCAGATCAGCTGCTCTCTTCTAAAACCCTGGGCCCCACTTTAGTGCGGTTTTCTCTTTCCCGTGTTCCCTATAAAGCCAAGTAAAATCAAACCCAGTTGTCTTGATCTGATCCAAAAGATGTACCAGATCAAGTCCGTTCTTAGCAGAAATGTCCTTGTTTCAATTTCCGCTGAAGTCTATTGCTTTTTCTTCCCAGGCAGGCAACCATGCAGCCACTGTTTTGATGTGTGAGGTGAATTGTAAGGTCATCGGGGTTTTTGGGTTTTTCTGTGTTCTAGGAAAGTTTTTAATCTTTGTTTGCAAGGGGATGAACGAGAGAGGTCCCCAGTTAATCCCTCTCCCATTAATACATTTGTAATTTAAACCCTGCCTGTTGACTTTACCTGGCTGTGATGGGGCGGGGTTATGGGAAAGAGCCTCAAAAAAAAAAAAAAAAAAAAGAAAAATCCAAACTCTCCTTCAAATGGCTAGTTTGAGGGGGCTGGGGTCTTCTCTGCTGCAAATACAATCTAGTCCGCGCTATTTATACTCTCCAAAGCTTGCAGGCTTCACGAATGAGAAGCGAAGTATTCCTGGAATCGGTTCAGAACGTGGTCTGATGTACAGATAAACTTCTGGAAAGTATCTGATCGTTGTGCCCGAGTGTGCTGACCCGCCTTCTATCGATGAGAATAAAGCGAAAGCTTTCGACTTTAAGAAAGCCGCAGAACTTAATTAATTCGATGCTTTAATAGTTATAGAATCTGCAAAACACTAGCATTAATTTAGACCCTGGCATCTGGTTTCACTGAAGTTCATGTCGATGTGCGCACTACCCACCCCAGCGCTGCGGCCACCGCTGGCGGGCAGGGGGAGCGGGGAAGGTGCCTCGGCCCGGACCGGCCGCGCTCGGGAGGGCTGGGCACGGGTGGGAGCAGAGCCCGCCGGGCACGGGTGGGAGCAGAGCCCGCCGGGCACGGGTGGGAGCAGAGCCCGCCGGGCACGGGAGGGAGCAGAGCCCGCCGGGCACGGGTGGGAGCAGAACCCCCTGGGCATGGGTGGGAGAGGAGCCCCCCGGGCACGGGTGGGAGCAGAGCCCGCCGGGCACCGGTGGGAGCAGAGCCCCCCGGGCACGGGTGGGAGCAGAGCCCGGCTCACCCGCACCCGCAGCCCGCCGAGAGCCGCCCGACGCCGCGGCCGCGCAGAGCCCGCGGAGCAGCGCGCCCGCGGCTCGCTCCTGGTCCTACGCCCATCCTGCACCCGCAGCGGCCGGGCCGGCGGGGCCGGGCACCGCGTGTCCCTTCCAAGGGCTTTTAGCGCCATACACACGCCCGCGGGGCTGTTTGTCCACGCTTCCGAAATCAAGCAGCGGTGTGAGTCAAGTCGGCTTTTTTCCATTGTGAAATCTTTAAGACAAAGAGTTTCCTTAAATCATGGGGCTGACGGACTTGAAAGAGAAAATTGATAATCTTAATAAGTGGAGTTTGCTGGGAAGATGACATTTAGAAAAGGGTGAGATGCCTCAAACTGAATTTTCGCTGGTGAAACAAGGCGATTCTAAAAGGCCACAGATGAGATGATTTTTATTAAACATTTGCACTATTTTAAAAGCTAAACCATAATTTATCTGCACTAAAATTTAACGACTTCGATTCATCAGAAAAGTTTACTCTTGGACTCCGCTTCAAAGACAGAACAATGACCCAAATGACAGGCTATAATGATTTTGCCTCTCTGATTTGCAGTGGATTGGTGTGTTCTTGTGCCCAGACCGAAGATTCATACTCAAATCCCAAAGTCATAAAATTTAGACTTTCGTATTTGTCTTTTTCTAACCAAAACTTGACTAAACCAGAGTCCAGGATCAAAAGCACACAAGAGCTATCACTTTCTCAGGGGACTGCAAAAGACACTCTCCGCAGATACTCAGGCTGTATTGAGGACAATTTGGGAAACATTGAGCAACACGTGTCTTCCCTGGGAACCAAGTTGCACTGCTTCTCCTGAGGTCTCCCTGTCAGATCTGGTTTAACAAAAGTTATCTCCGATAAGGTTTTTCGGGAAAGGCGTGCAAGGCTCCATATTGGACATAGAGGATGAGCAGGGTCAGGGACGTGTGTGTGCTCTTGGGACTTTGCTGCTGATCCTGGCTGGGCATCGTTTCCCCCGCAACCCCAGATCCTTTTTTTTTTCCCTCCGGTGACATTAAATCAAGAAAGATAAATGCAGAACTAAAGTTGAGTTCAGGGTGGTGATGCTGAGGCTTTGGCTATTTTATTCCCTAAACGTGTATCCTTTCCTGGGGAAACGGTAGCAGGAGAAAGCGATGTGCTCTCACACGACAGTATCTGATCACCCAAGGGAAAAAATCACCTGGATGACAGCCCCGAGACACAGCCCGGCTCCCACGGCCGCGACAGTTCAGCCCTGGCACCTCAGCTGCCGTGCCAGAAAAAGTGTATTCTGTTACTGAACGAGGTGTTCCCAACACCATCCTGACGCGTTCACCTCAGTCCCTGTGTGAGCAGGGCTCGGCAGAAAACAACCTGGCCTGTGTTTATTCTCCAGGCTTGGAATAAAAAGAAACCGGCTCGTTGCTTCTTGATCTTTTCATTTCCTTTCTCTGGCCCGGGCGGAATCCCCTGCCCGCCCCGCACATTTAAAGCCATGTCTGCGGGACTCCAACTAACCCCAGATCTGTTTCTTCAAACGTATTTAGGCTGCAGAATTTGCTGACACATAAATAAGCCATCAAGGCTCTCGGAAGCTCATGAATCTTTGACTGAAGTAAGTGTGAGGACTTACACACTAATTCCATGTCGTGATACTTTAAAAACTTTCACAAAGACGACTCTGGAAAAAAACAAACGAAAAAAAAAAAAGAAAGAAAAAAAACACAAAAAAAACCCCAACACCTCTGTTTAACAAGATAATTCTTGCTTTCAGTTTTATTTCTATTTTCAACTTCCTATTCTTTTGTCCCGTGACATGGCGCTTTTTTTTCCCCCTCGGGGACTCCTTTCTCTTCTTTCTCCCCTTCTATTCTGAACTGTTTTACAGCCCCTCTTTGTTACTGTCAGGAAAAAATGTCTGGAGAGCCCTGTCTCCTAAAGAAGGAACAGAAAAGGGAGGACTGGGTCTGCAATGTTGCCTATGCATGCAGAACATCCCAATCTGTTTTTGTGCATTGAGTTGGGGAGAGGGCAGCAGGGAGCGTGCACCCAGCCTCCTCCCGGACAAAGGGAGGCCGGACAGCTGCGCACCCGCCACAAAAGATTCACTCTTCTGTCAACTCTGTTTACTTAGTGTTGTTTCTGACCTCTGTGCTACACTTGTTGCTAATACATATGCTTATCAAACCATTTTAATTGGCTTTCTTCATAACAGTAGTCCCGGTGCTTTTTTTTCCCCGCATGTGTTTCCAAACAACTTAATTGACTTCTCTAATATTCATCTTCTTGGGCTCTAAACAACGCGTTTCTCCCGCCACGCTTCCCAGCCTCCGGGAGCAAGAGCCAGGAGAATCTGCGCGGAAAAACTTCACCTTTCAGAAGGCATGGCTGTGCAGGGAGATGAGTACCCGCACCCCAAGGGGACAGCCCTGTCGTCGCCGCCGCTCCGGCTGGCAGAGAGGATCCGGCCCGGGTGAAGTGTCTGCTGCTAAATAGGCGAGCTGACTGTCCCCGTCATGTTTTAAATGTGTTTTTGCTTTCTTTGTGGCACTCGGTGGATTGATGCCAACCTGAGAAGACCCGGAGCCACCTTGGGGGCTGCCCATGGATCAGGAGCGCAGCCCGGCCGCGCTGGGCTCAGCACGGCCGCGCACACCCTCCGGGGCTGAGCCCCCTCCCGCGCAGGTAGAGGCGCGGGGGCCGCGGCCGTCCCGCTCCTCCACCCCGCACCC
>VZTB01004784.1:237630-257462 GCA_013397245.1 Thryothorus ludovicianus | reverse complement strand
AAAAAAAAAAAATAGAGAAGAATCAAAGGACTGGGTGGTGGTCGTCACACTCACAGCTTAGAAGTGTCTCTCTCTCTCTCTGTCTCTGTCTTTCTCTCTTTTAAGAGAAAAAAAAAAAGAAAAAAGAAAAAAAAGAAAAAAGATGACCCATTCCTTCCTTCCCAGTTCAGCCTGGAGGGCTCGCACTTTGAATCAATAGTCATTTTATTTGAACCAATGGCTATGCTTCCACCCAGGCTGTACGTACAGTACTTTTCTTAATAAACAGGGATTTCACAGTTGTGGTCTTAAGGCACGGAGGTCTGGGGGATGCACGTGCAAAAAATATAAATAAATAAATAAATAAATAAATAAATAAACAACATGACAATGAAATGAAAAAAAATCAACCAAAAAAGAAAATCCTAATAAACTGCCAAATAAGGATTATTTTGAACCCAGGCGAAAACTCATGAAATTCTTACTTGTTGCCCTGTGGCATAGAGGCACTCGCCTCCCAGTCCCGCACCGTGGGGTCTGGCTCTGCCTGGCTCTGCTGCTGGGAGAAGTAAGAGGATTTTTTTTTTTTTTGACAAAACTCCAGGAAGAGCATAACAACATTAGAAACGTGATTCTGAGCTCAAAACTGGTTTATGGTTAAAATGACATTAAAATCACGAGGGCATATTTTCTTTGCAACGCAGACTTTAAACACAAGCATACACTCATGAGAAAACATGTTAAAAATAATAACAAACTTACCCCCGCCTGCCAAACCATCACAATTTGTAGGATTCTTCTTTAGTGCTGCAGACAACTTGACCCTTCAAGCCCTACATTAAACACGGTGGATACAGTGAAACAGGAATAAAATTAGGGGAATAAAATTGTTTTGTCATGTATTTCTAAATAGTTTAATCTTCAACTGTCTCGGATTTCTTTACAACTCACTGGCTACGGTCCTATAAAAACCACCTGGGCAGTTTCACAAGCTTTAAAGTTTTGTGTGTGTGTGTGTGTGTGCGTGTGTGCGTGTGTGTGTGTGTGTGTGTGTGCAGTAAGTTGTTTAAAAGGCATCGTTCCCATTCAGAGGTATAAAAGTATTGCCCTGATCTTTGGCGTGATGGGATCTGGGTTTTGGATTTGGAAGGGGTTTTTTTACATGCACCTCTCATTTTACTTAACTTTTTAAAGACGGGAAAAGCTGGAAGCTTTACTTTTCGAGACACTTTTCTCGTTATTCATCTGTTTGGTCGCCTTAGCTGCACAAAAGCGTATCAGCTGCGTTATGAAAAATGGCCTAAGCCCAGAGAATGTCACAGTGGTCGACTTATTATTTTATCCCTTCTTAAAAAAAAAAAAAACTCAGGGAAAGTTTGCTTTTGATGAATTCAATAAAAGCGGCACGGCAACGGAAAAGATTTTAAGCTAAAATCATACAGCATGGGGGCAAAAGCTTAAATCAGCCAGATGGCCAAAGGTAGACAGAGTCTGCCCGCTTTAAACCAATCCACCGAAGTTACAGTCCTCCAGACTTTTAGCTTCTTATTATGTTTATCGTGCTTTGTCCCACTCCCCCCCCTCAAAAAAAGTGTCTACATATAAATAAACAAAAATGAACTTTAGCAATTCACATGTCACGAACAGTTTTTCTTTCCTCCTCAACTCGGGATTTTTCTGGGTTTTTTTTTCAACTTTTTAATTTTTCCTAGTTTAAAAAAGGCACAGTATTCATAGCCCCTGGGCAAGGTGTTACTTTTTAATTTACCAGCACCTCATGTCTCGTCTCCAGGGAGGGCTTCCCGGCCGTAACCAGAAAGGACAAGTCTAAGAGACTGCAGGGATTGCAACTGAAGGCTGTGCTGTGAATCAGCTCCTGTCCTTCTTCGGAGTAATAAATAGATCTAAATAATATCTGCTATTAAGAATTATAACAAAAATAAATACTACAGGCTGGCGACTGTGTGGAGCAAGGGGTTGAATTCGGTGTGGGCTTTGTTTATTGCTAGGAAACACTCACAAACAGCCCTAAAACCACTAGTAAACTCTAATGTCCTCTGTCGCAAGAATATTTGCAACTCTTGTGATCTCAGTGTCACTCGGAGACTGCCATTGGCTTCCAGAAAGTTGCCCTGGCTGTAAGCGAGGGCAGAGATGTGGCGCCTTATCCTGAGTTCGAGGCTGTGCCCACCTGCTTTAGTAACAGGACAGAGTTTCTGGTGCCGCTGGATCGAAGGATAGTTCTGGCTGTGTAGGGGTGACAATAATCTGCAGGGGCAGTGCGGACTGAAAGCTCCCTGCCAGCCCTGCCCGTCTGCTCGGGCTCCTCTCGCCTCTTGCCCCTTCTTCCACATTTCTCCCATCCTGCTGAATAAGTGTGCTCGCCTCCCCGTGGGAGGGGGGCTGCAGCCACCCGCAAGTGCCAAACGCCGAGACGCGCCCCCCGCCTCTGTCCCTGCCGCGGCGCCGGGACCCGGGGCACCGGGGTCGGCCTGGCCGCGCAGACGGCGGGCGGAGAGGCGAGGCTGGCACAGCCCGGTGGCCCCGGTGCCCCGACGGCCGGGGAGCCCCCGCCACTGGCACAGGTAGCGCGGCCACCGGAGCGCGGGTCCTTGAGGGGCGGCTGGCCGAGCCCACGCGTGGAGGTGCTGCCGGACACCAAGGGGGGCTGAATGTCCTGCCTGTGGTCCAGTCTGCGGGCGGGGAATGATGCGGGCAGTGCCCGGGAGCCGAGGGCTGTCCCCGAGAGCCGGCTGTTTCCCCAGGACAGTGGGGATTTGAACTCTTGATATTTGGCTTAATTTGTAAACGATTAAACGAAATAGGAGGAGAATAACCCTATACTCTGCTAAAAGTCAGCTACGGAGTAGAGGAAAGAGTGTGGGTTTGCGTGTCTGAGTGGGCGAGTTCCTCACTGGACACTGTCCCCTTTCAAAGAGCAAATTTACTGCGGAGTTTCCTAACGCCTAATGTCCTCCGGGAATGGCTCCCCGACAGGCGCTGCCGGGGTGAAGACAGCACCAGTCACGACAGTGGTCAGGAGCAGAAACCAGTTTGCAGCCGTTTCCCCCCTGGCGCAGTGGCTTACGAGAAGCGCCGAAATAAGAGTGAAAAGATGCTGGCAGGAAAAACTTCGGGAA
The DNA here is from genome assembly GCA_013397245.1 of Thryothorus ludovicianus. Lineage (NCBI taxonomy): Eukaryota > Metazoa > Chordata > Aves > Passeriformes > Certhiidae > Thryothorus > Thryothorus ludovicianus. The sequence goes on along the minus strand of VZTB01004784.1, from coordinate 254,343 downwards.
AAGCATCTCCCCCACTCGTGTGTACGGGGAGCTGAGGAGCCCTGGGCACCGGGCCGTGGGAGGACACCTGTGTCCTTCTTTTAGCAGCCCTCGACCTTCTGCAGCCCCCGCCGCTGCCCAGCGCATGGCTCTAACTTGTGTTCTTGATTCCACCTGTGGCTGCGCTTAACGGGTCACCTCGACGTGGGCAAGAGAGACGTCTGAAGGAATCCTGATGACCTTCCAGACGCCTTTTTTCCAAAAACGCTAGAGAAATCCGTTAAATCAAAGACCTCGAGAGGCTGAAAATCGCCCCTTGCATCCCCAGAGAACGCAGGCTGGGGAAATTTGAAGAGGCTTCCTCCCGCTGGGAATGACAGCGCACCATCGAGGGGCGTTTAGAAAATTTGGAGGAAGCAGTTAAATCGGTCGACTAAAGAAGTTTTGGTTTTGATTTAGGAATATTTTGTTGCTCATAAAATAATATCGATTCAGAACAGTTTTATAGAAAAGGGGGTAAATCAGAGGATAAAGGGGTACGACCCAGTCGCATGCTGCCAGCAGCGTACCTGCCTCTGCTTACACAAGTGATCTGAACAAAGAACCCAGCTGCCCCTCGGGGCTGCCCCCTTGGTCCTTCCTCCCCAGCTTTTCCCTCTGCGTGGGACAGGTCCCACCGCCTCCCCCAGCACCGCTCAGCCCCGGCTGTGCAGAGCGCTCGGAGAACCCCCGGGGATACGTGATGCTGTGAGCGCTACTGGCGTTACCCTCACCCCCCGGGTCCCTCCAGGGACAACGACGCGGGGCAGCCCCGCACTTTGGAGCGGCTGAGGGGGCAGGTCCACCTTGGTCACCAGCTAGGCTTCCCCATTCTGGCCGCTGACTGACTGGCCGCTACCGACACATTGTGACCCGACTCCATCGGGACACGGGCCCACCGGGTCGGCTCTGACGCGCTCCGAGCACGGTGTGCCGAGAGCCAGCCCAGAGTCGCGTCCCATGACGCAGCTTCGCCGCTTCCCTGTAGGAAATACGGACATGTGGTCATGTTTACGGTGTGCAAGATATTAGACGGGCTGGTGTGTCCTCCTAGCTGTAGGCTGCCTGTGAAACGTTGGTGTTCAATCCCCGTCCGCTATGTTGCAGTTCCTCTGCCCTGCGAGGAAACTCGCTCTGGCTCTGAGGCCCCTTGTCTGGACTTCACACCTTCTGAGGACCGATCCTGGAGTTCCCAACCAACCCAAACTTCAATAAAGTAAAGCAAAATAAGAGTTTTTTATGTTTTGGTCGTCCGAGCGTTTTCGCAAGTCAGGACTCAGACAAGGAACGGAGAAATGTGAAGGTCGTTCCCTCCGGCTGGCCACTGCCTGCTAAGGACAGGCTTGGGAACAGAGGAGTCCCCGGCAATCCTCGCAGTTCTCGAAGGCTGTGCCTTGTTTCAGTGTTTACTTCCCGTACTGCAAATGTCACCAGAATGCAACTTTAGTGTTTTGTGGTTAATATTTTTCGCCCGAGGTCTATCACTGGCATTAATTGTCCCAATAAATTGAGATATAGTGTGCATAATGCAATGTAACAATATGGTTATATTCCACGTGTATGACTTAATTAAGCTATTTGCAGCCTGATGCTGCAAGTCAACGGGTGTGCAAGTGGATTAACAATGTACTGTTCTCGTATCCTCAGGATGGTGCATAATTACTTTACTGGTGGTACATATCAATTTTTGATGATTGCAGAACACATGCTCACTTTACCAACAAGCGCTTTAATAACTCTCCGTTGTGTTTTTAAAAAGCGTTGTTTGGAAATATTTGGAAGCCTCTGCAAATAATGTTCGAGGTTCGTGGCGCGAGGTTTAGACCCGACCTCTGATGGAGTGCAGAGGTTTTGAGGCAGCGCCCAGCCTCGCTGCCCGCTGCCGGGGCCGGGAGGAGCGCGGGGCCGGGCCGGCCGTCGAGGCACTCGGCAGGTCCCCGGGGACGGGGGCGTGCGGAGAGACGGGGGTAGCGTGCCCCAACACATGCTCCTGACATTTGCCAGCGGAGTAATGAAATTAGGAAACTCGATTACAGGGCAGCGGCGAGGCTGGGGGGCCCCGGGGCTTTGTTCCCGGGAAGATGGCGCCGGGCTCTGGCCAGTGAGATTTAGCGTGTGCCTCTCCAGGCAGAGGTGGAGGAGCACGAGTGCCGACCTTTCTGGGGACAGCTTAATTTCCGCAGCCTAACCGCGCTGGGGAGGCAGGTACCACCCGTGAGAGCGAGCTCCCTGCGCTACCCCGAGCGGGGCCGGGCACGGCCGCCGGCCCAGCGCTCTGCGGCCCCGGGCGCAGCCCGTCACGGCCACGAGAGAAGAACAAACAACGTGCTAAGAGCTGGCACACGACACCGGCACGCTCAGGCGTCGCTCGGGAGCACGGCAGGGGTGGCCTCAGGAGCCGGGCTGGGTGCGCCTGTCTGCGGGCTGGGCTCGGGCTCCGGCGTAACTAAAGGCAGATGAGTTCTTTGGCTTGGGAGGGCGTTTAGCAACTCCTGGCCGCCGGGGCTGGCCAGAGTGGGCTGCCAGCCCGGCCGAGGTGGCGAGCAGCCCGTGGTGCCGGGCGAGGACAGCAGAGCGCGGCCTGTGCCAGCCCCGGCCCCCTGCTCTGCGCCCCGCTCCGCGCCCAGGGGTGGTGTCGCTGCTGCTCCAGAGGAAGAAGACGATTTGTTCTTGTACCTGAAGCAGGTGATGTTTATGCAGAGACATCTGAATGACAGCAGGAGTGAAGGACAAATCTAATAAAGCCTAATAAACCGTGAGAGTCTAAATGTCATTAAACTTACAAAGATGAGAATCCAAATCACCAAAAAGGTAAATGTCTTCATTAGCCTGATCTCTGAAGACTGTCGAACATTTCATTAATTTATAATTTATGATTGTTTGACAAATATTGAAAAGTATGTAAATATGAGGGGGATAATGTCTTTTCTGCGGGAGATAAGGAAATGACCCAAACTGTACGTGCCTGCTAGATTGCACACGAGGTTCCATCTATCTGTTATCAAACTGTGCTTTCCCTTTATACAACATATTGTGCAACTGACAAGTGAAATAGTGCAGATAAACCAATGGTTTAAAACGTAATAAAGACAACAGCCATTTGCATTTTTTACATTTTATTACAAAGGTAATTTACTATGACACATTTCTGAATGTAATTTATGAAAACATTTTAAGGCAATTATATAATGTATACAGCACTCGGAGACACAGAAAGTCAGATAAATAATAATCTTATGGATCTTCAGAGACTTTCTACAACGCTGAAAATATAGACTTTTGCAGGAGCAGCAGTAAAACATAAAATCATAGAAATAAAATGCAGAATGATGTAATAAAGAGGAAATGGGTGTACTTCGGAGTGGAATTGCAACATTAGATATTCAAGGAAACAATTTCATGTATTCCAAAGAACTAGAGCATCTCAGACTATTATTATTTTTTGCCTTCTTCTGCGTTGTGAGATAGGCTTCTAAAAAAAAAGAGGATTTCTGAGCAAAATGTCTTGCGCCTCAGTCCTCTTCGGTGGACCAAGACGTGGACGTTCCAGTGGGGACTCCGGCGAGGCAGGGAATGGCCTCCCTTCGCTCTCCTGTGACAAAGGCGAATTGCGAGTTTATTATCACTCCTCGGAGAGAGAGAGGGGGCAGCAGGCGCGATTCTGTGTGGGCAGAAGAAGTTGCACAGGGCCGGGGTTGCGGGCAGGCCCTGCCCAGTGCTGGCCGCTGCTCACCCTCTCCGTATCCCACCGGCAGCACCCAGGCAAGGTTTACACACTTCCCCCGCTGCTCTGCACTGCACAGCGCACACCTGCTCATGCCCCAGTGAAATCCACGGCGAGGTGGCCACTGTTTTAGTGGGCGAGGAGCGCAGGGTGGCCACCCGGATGCGCCACATCCACCCGCTCCCCGGCTCTCTGCGGGTGGAACAGGAGGGCTTCTGTGCTTACTGTGGAGAGCAAGGACTGCCCAGAAGATGAGAAGGGACAACATCCCCCGATAAATGTCTCCATGTGCCTCCAAGGTATTTCCACTCGGAGGGTCAGCAACCCATCGCGTGCAACTGCCTTGAGTTTGGATTTTGTGTTTGATCTTTTTTTTTTTTTCCAAAGCCACCCAGTAGACAATAAGCCACGTAGCAGAGTTTTCCAAAAGCCCCGCATTTCCCAGAATGGGCTCTGTGTCTTTGTCTTTACATAAAACAGTGCCCGTTGGCCAAATGTGCCTGTGACGAGTTTGTAAAACAAACCAGAAATCTCAGCTCGTCCTAGAGACTAAAACCAAGTCACTTTATTCCCAAACCTTGCAAATATGTTAGGAGTGTTAGAAGTGGGACTAAAAAGCCTCCTAGCAGATCTGCTTACCTGCTCTGAGCTTCGCTGCCACAGACCTTTTCACCAGATATATTAAATCTCTTACCCTAAGAAAACAGGCACTTGTCACAATGGAAACCCGACGTATTAGGGCAGCGGGTTGTGAGAGGTTAGGGAACCCTATACCCCGGAGGCCCGAACACACAGGCCTGCAGGGTCTGCCCGACATTTCTAAGGCCCACGTCTAGAGAGTGTTCCAGAGAGGTGGCCCTTGACGTGTCCCCTGTGCACAACCAGCACCTCGCACCTGGACCGGTGCTTAGCTGTTCATGGAGTGAAAGAGGTTTCGAGGAGGTGGCTGGTGACATTCCTCCCAGAACCCGGTTTGTTCCGCTCCCCCTCTCCATCGGGTGTCCCGGCTGTCTCTCCCGACGGCAGATCTCGGTGCCTGCCCCAAGCTCGGGGCAGTGGGGCACGGCCGGCGGCCGCGTTGCCCGGCCTCGGGAATCGCCACCCCGGCCCCCAGGGCGGCAGCCAGGGCGGGGGGCTGCCAGCTCTCCTCTCCCCGCCCTTCGGCAGCATGCTGTCCTTCTTTCCCATCTCTGAAGTATGTGTTTTATTACAAATTATTTTGTTTGATGAACAACATTCCCACCGCCCTGAGCAGAGTCTAAGTGGAAAAAGGTTTACTTGACATTGCGAAACAGTTTCAATGATAATAGCTTAAAAAATTAAAGAGTCAACTACGCACACACAAGAATATCTAGATATCACCAGAAGGGCTGAGCTGGCTTCCACGGACCAGAGCTACAAGATTTTCCACCCAAACTAGCCCTCACCTCTGTTTTTCTTTTTGGGTTTTTTTGTTTGTTTTTTTTTTCCTAATGGACACAAGGGACAAGATGTCTCTTGTCCCGCCATCTCACATCTAGGGCAGGTCCTCTCCGTCCAGTCCTCATACGGCTGTTTCTGACCATCTTGGATAAAGACTGGCAATTGTTCAAAACTGGCAAAATGTCTCGTTTAGTTTAAGTTCAATATGTACCAGGCGACGGAAAGACACGGGCAATCTTTTTTTTTCTTTTTTCAATTTTTTTCTTTTTTTTCTTTTTTTTTTTGGCAGGGTTGGGGGGCGTAAATTATTTCTTACAGCACTGGCTGGTTTGTAACTTAGAACGAAAGAAGGAAAAAAGGCAAAGACGGCCGGAGGCTGGGCTGGGAGAAGCTCACCGATCCCTGAGTCATAAAAGCGTACAATGAAAGGGCTTTATTGTCTCTCGTTAAGCAGTTCATAAGTGACCCCGTTTATTTCTGAATAGCCATGTTTTGATGACTTATAGTATATGCAAAAACAAACTTTCCCGCGGTGTTTTTTTTCTCCGTCATGCTTTTCTTTTCAAACAGCCAGATGATTTTAAAAAGAAAAACACCCAGAAATGATAAATCGCGTCGCATAGCTAATGGCTGGAGGGCGCGTTTACCAATTCATAATCATTTATTCTTGGTGATGTATGACCCTTACTCTTAAATCTCAAAAGCTTCTATTTGAAGGTGTAAATAGCTTTTTCCCCCCTTGCAGTAAACCTTACTGCATTAGCAGTGATTGATCTCCTGTACAATTCGTCCCAGAGTGCTATTTTAGAGGGGGAACACTGGCTTTTGGAGATTAACTGGGGAGTCTGTTACATATTAATGAACCTAGGAGATATACTAACGTTTTGGTAATTTAGTTATTTGTGTCTATAGCTTTCGCCGTTATTTTCTCTTAGACCCCCGCGGTTGTTATACATCGAATTAAAAAGTGGTCCTTCAGCATCATTTTTTCAGTGGCAACTAAATGCCATTTAATGTGAAAAACAAATGTTGACTTGTCTCTTGAAGGAAGTGTGTTTCTTGGCAAAACATCAAAGTGTTTTAAACTGTATTAGAAGGGTTTGTTAGTTTTCTTACTCGGAGCCTACGGTAATGTAAGGGAACAGCCTCTCGGTGGAAGCACCCGTCGGCGGGGGGAGCGGGCGCTGCGCAGGGCTGCACATAGGTGCACGCTCGAGAGGCGGCTTTAGCTGCAGCAGGAATGCACAGGCACCTCTTCGCTGGGATTACAGCCTTGATTAACGTGCTAATGAATAGGGATGTTAAGGAGTCATCCGGAAACCCGTCTGTGAGAAGGAGGAGTGAGAAACTCCTAGGTTGGGCTTAGCCTGCAGAGAGAGCAACTTCACTAAAATGCCATTAACCTACTGCTCCTTAGCAGACACTCGGGCAAAGCACCTCGGAGATGTCTGAGAAAGGGCTGAGGTGGAAGCAGGGGGTGGAATCCCTGCTGGGCTCTCGCCTCTGCCCCCGCAGCTGATGCGGGGCTGCGGAGCGGGCAGGGCAGCCAGGAGCCACCGGGCCGGGCACCACGCACTCGGCTCCTGGGCAGCCGCTGCCCCACTTGGAGGCGGAAAAATAGTGTAGGGGAGATGGTGGGGTGGGAGAGAAAGGAGCCAAACATTTTTTTTTCTTTCAACGATTTCGCTCCCTATTAACTTTGACATTTTTCTCGGATTTATAAATTAGAGTTCATTATCCTCGAAGGTCGTCAAAGTAGTCAGCTCAGCAAAGAATTAATGCTTGCAAACCCGCTCGCTACAGCTGGCTTCGCCCTGAGCTGTCTGGTGGGCTCAGGAAGTTGGCGGAGGCTTTAGTCACTCCAGTGGTCGAAGAGAGATACCGGTCCCTTCTGCCCTCCTCCTCGCCATTTATCGCCAGTAGAAGGCTGAATCGCAGCTGCCCACCAACCTGGAGAGAGCAGCAAGCAGATCCCCAAGGCAAATGGACCTGCCCTTATTTTTGAAGGAAACAAACATGTTTCTCCCCCCGCGTCCTGTCCCAAAGTTAAACGTTTGTTTAGAACAAACTCGAGAAGTAATAGTCTTTGCGAGAACTTTGTTTTCCCCTTCTCCTTGTGAATAACAAAGTGGTCATAGGCTACTCGGCCAGTTGGCGAGGAGAGAACTTTTGTTTTCTGGGGCGATTTATGTTCTTTATAAATATGTGGTTTGGAAAATAAAAAGAGACTTGAAAACGTTGTTACAATGAAAAAGGACAAATTAGAAGACATTTTCTGTGATCAAAGGAGGAAGAGAAAGCGAGTAGGGGTATTCAAAAAGCTTGACTTATTCACACAACTCCTTTGGAGCCCAGGGGCAACAAGCGTGTCTTACATTGAAAAGGCGGCTCTATTCAGAGTGCAGGTGCGAAGTGGTGTGGCACATTCTGCCACATTATGTAAAGGTTGTTGGAGATTAGTGTTCAGACTTAATAACTAAAGCGCTTGATTTACATTGGAAAAAAGCCCCCTCATCCGTGAAAGCAAAATAATTTAACGCGTGATCATTTCGAGTGCTGCTGATATCCTAATACTTGCATTGTTCTCGGCCAAGTACTAGAGGAGCGCGGATTGATGCTTTTGGGAACCTATCATTTACAGCCACTGAACTCTGCTCAGAACTGGAGGTCTGGAGGGGAGATAAAAGAAGGGCACATAAGAAAAGTTTCGCATTAGGGAAAAGAAAAAAAAAAAAAGAGACAGAGAACAATATAAATGTGACAGTTCTCCTCCTCCCCGCAGAGGACTCCATGCCTCCTGTCCAGTACCAGGGCGAAGCAGCGTCCAGGTCTACAGAGACGAAAATTGGGCTCAGGTCTCAGGCTCTTCCCTACTCCGCCTTTCCCCCGTCGGAGCAGAATTACTTACCTTACTAATTATTCATATTTATGTAAATGTCATTAGTTAATGTAACTTTCTATAAAAAGATAATCAGGCGAGAACGGAGCATAGGTATTACCTTAAGTGCATTGGCTCTGGTTGTTTCATTCATATGTTAATACACGTGATGCAGTCGTGCCAGACGTGGGGAGGGTGGAGAGGAGGGGAGAGGAGGAAGCAAGGGAAAGAAATTAAATAATAATAACAAAGCCCCACAAAGGCTTTAAGTTTGCATCGCGGGACCAAGGAACACGATGCCTTCTGATGCGCTGAACAAAGGGGGACCCTGCGCCGTTCCAGCCGCGGCGGCTGTCCGGGCATTCCGGCAACTTTGGGTGGCTTTTTTGTCTGTTTGTGTCCCCTCCTCTCCTGAAGGAGAATTTTATGCTTCAAACCGTTTCGATCTACCTAAATCCTCGTGCCGAGCCGAGTGCCTCAACTCCTGAACGACCCGAATTAAAGTATCTTTGTACGGGACATGTACCAATTAAAATTGCAATACCTTTTTGCATCTCCCTCTTTAGTGTAAGCATTTTAGGGCCATTTCCATAAATTCTCTGCGAGAATAAAGGCTATAATGGGAACAAGGTGAGAAAGCTGTTAACCATTGTTTCAGCAAGAAAAGGTCGTAAGTCAGGCAATTGGTGTCTGACCTGTCAGGATAAGGTATAAAGGCTTTATTCATGCAGTCGCTCACGATTTTCTCAGCTCTCACAAAAGTGTTTTTATGATTCTGTTTTCTTACCTCGTTCCTTAATTAAAAAGCTGAATGATTAGAATAGCACCTGCATAATGTCTGAACGACGCCTGCATACTAATTCGCGAGTCTTTACATCTAGTAATTATAACATAAAATCAGAGATTGAATAAAACAGAAGGATTTTGCCCCTAAAGCCCTGCTAATCCTCTTTTGAAAGAGTCTGCTGAAATAATTCAGAACAGTTTCCGGAAGTTGGATTACCGACTCTTTTTTGACTATTTACAATGAAATGATATTTCACACTTAAAGGACTCTCTGTATTTCTACAACAGGTTTTTTAAGGTGGCCTGCTTTCTAGACAATAAATTTCCAGTGATTCCTTTCTTTTCCTACTCGTTTTTTCCCCTCTTCCTCCCAGCAAGATCTTCATCTTTATCAAGTATATGCGAGGATTAATCTGTCCTCAGGTAGGGATAACAAAACCTCCCCCCTTGAAACCTCCCTTTGACTCCCCACTCCGGGACTCCCCGTGACGAGGGAAGAGGGAGGGCTGCGGGCGGGCAGCCCAGTTGTGCCCAAGTTCAGATGCGCCCTGTTTCGCGGCCGCTCGCGGGAGCAGGCGCTGGAGCAAGGAGCTCACATTGCTTCACTGTTGCCCCCACCCAGGGCAGAGGATAATTTAAACCAGCAGACACTAGTCAAAATTGAAGACTTATTTTTTTGTGTGTCTTCCCGAAACATCTGGGGAGATGATGGGGAGTGGTGATGTCCGCGCTTTTGTCTGATTTCAGGGCGTGCTGTGGCAGGTATCCTCAGGGGCAGCAGTGATGCAGGGGAGGCAAGGGGGGCAAGAGGGAGCTGCTGGCCCCGGGCAGCGCCGTCCCGGAGGCCTCCCCGAGCCTCGGGCGGGCGGCGCAGCCCCGCAGGGCTCAGCCCCGCTCCCGCTGCCGGGGGTTCAACCCGCCCAGCAGCGTGGCTTCCCCGGTCCTGGCAACCCACAATGACCCGGAGACGGCTTTTGCGGCAGTATAGAGCCCATCCTCTGGGTAACATTGGGGGAAAGAAAAAAATCTGCCGGTCTGATAGAGCGTCCTATTTATTTTAGGAGAAAGGTTTCCTTGTAGCCCGGCCATGAGGTTGGCTGCCCTCATGACGAAGAAAATGAAGTTGATGCACGGATTTTGAAACGTAGGAGCTGCTGCCCGCACACTCTGCAGCTCCCAGGGGTCTCGGCACCTGATCCAGAGAAGCCAGCGTGGTCCTGGCCTCGGAATGGAGTGGATCCAAATTGAGAAGAAGTTGAGAATAAAGTCAGCCTCACGGGAAGTCGCGGAGGTTTCTCTGAGATGTTATCATTAAGAACACCTTAGTCTGTTGTGCCATTTTTTTTTAACAGTTAAAGTGTTGCTTTTGCGGTGACTTTTGTCCTTCCCCCTCCTTCTTCTCCTATAGAGTAATCCTGTAAAAACCTCTAAATCATCTATGAGAAAATGGATTCAAACGTGTCATTCAGCATTAAAAATCTAGGGGCTTTAAGTAAAAGCTTTAATTGCTATCCTGGCCCCATTATAACCATGGGAATGACATACCCTCTTGGAAACTCAGAAATGTTACAAATCTCTTTAGCAGGCGCTGCCCTTGCTTGTTTACTGTAGCTTACTTTCCTTTATATCCCAGGAATATTATTTCATTAGGCGACACACGAAAAGACAAAGGGTGTAAATAAACTAACATATGGCCCAGAGGTTTTAGAGGACCGGAGCCGCTTAGCAAGTCATGTGGGTGATACTGGAAATCCGTCTTCTGTCCTTCCCCCGCTCCCTCATAACCTCCTTCTCCCTGCGTATTCCTTCTACCTTCTCACGATAAGTCACGTTTGTGTCGCGACCGGCTTTGGGGCACCAGATGGTTTTTCCTTCGGACTGCAAAAATCTGGGCAGAGCAGGGATGGGGAGTGATCCAGGTCCGTGTGCCTGTGCCTCTACGTGAAGCTGGAGAAAAGCCGGTGACATAACAAATGCGGAGATGTGCACACGCACACCAGCCCCAGACACGGCCGCTCCCGGGTGGGGGGGCTCGGCCCCGGGAAGGGGAGCCGGACCGAGCCGGGCCGGGCCGGGCTGGGCGGCTCCTTGGAGCGAGCGGCTGGCGAGGCGCCGAGCAGGGTCGAGCAATCTGGCGCCCACAGAGACACTTGACAACCTTTTTTTTGTTGTTGTTGTTCTTGTTTTCAATTGTAATCAGTTTCAGGATTTCTCTCCCAAAAAAGCCCAAGCGGAGTTGAGCCCCGCTCCGTCCGGGAGGCGCAGAATGTTTAACAGCACGCTGCACCTCCTTCCCCTCCGCTTCTCCCGGTAAGGTGGCGGAAATGGGTCCCGGTTACTGATTCATATTTCTAATCTTCCTTTCCTGAGCATACAATGCGCTTTTGTTAAATGAATGGTCTTTAATTAATGCACTTACACAATGCAGGGCCTTGCATGGGGATCGATGATAGGAAGCAACAGGGGATGGTTCCCTCCAAAATGGTTTGTCAGCATTGAGAAAGAAAAGGCAATGTCTATAAAAGGGCCACTAATAATGCCCACACGTCTCTCACCATGTTGTCTGAGGGGACATTCCTTCCCTTGTTGACAGTCAAGTGTAATAAGTACATGTCTTCGCTCAATCATTATAGACCATAGAATTGTATTCTTTAATTAGCATGTACTGTTAGCCCTCCTTTCCTTTATGGGCCAGTTTTTGTCTTTTACAGACCAGCAAAAATGTTTTCCTTCATTTCTTTTTCTTGAATTCTATTATTTCTTAAATTATTTCCTTTCTTTCTCTCTCTCCCTTCATGTAGTCAAATGCATTCTCTATTGACAATATTCCTGGCAGCTAAAGCCAACTTTTTGTCATCTCTCTGTGTCAGGCAACTTCTTTCAAGTTTTCCTTTTCTAAAAAAGAATCAAGGCAGCGCATGCGCACGGCGCCCGCAGGGCTCGGGCCGCGGTGCGCCCGGGGCTGCTGCATCCCTGCATCCCTGCATCCCTGCATCCCTGCATCCCCGCATCCCTGCAAACAGCAAAGCCGCCTTTGGCAGGCGAGGGGAGCTCTGAGCAGGTTCGGGAGCTGCGAAACCCTGCAACATATTAACATCGATCAGGAGAATGAGCAAGGCAAAGAAGGCTTATTTTCAGATACCTTAGCTGGCGAAAGAATTCCCTCTCGCAAAAAAGAAATAAAATCCTCCTAGGAACCTTATAAAAAGGTTTTATTTCGCTGTAACGGGGATCCATTCTGGAGGGGGGGGGGATTGTGTGGAAATCCTTCAAAAGAACACTTGCATCCTGCGAAACAACAACCCTTCGGGCGGAGGGGAGCAGCAGCCTCCCGGGGTGGCCCCGCTGAAAACTCTCGCCAATCCCCCGAGCGCTGGTGCCCAACATCCCGGTGTTGGTGTCCCCAGAGTCGCACAGCGCCCGTGAGGAGCCAGGGTGCCACTGCGGAGGTAACCGGGACACGCACCCACCCCCTAAAAGGACACACGGGTGACACCGGGCTCTGTTTTCGCACCTTGCACCTTGGTCAATGCTTAAAGTACAACCGGTTTGAAGTCTGCGATCTGGAAAACGTTATCTCAGAAATGAAGCCAAAGAAGGGGCTTGTTTTGTTTTGTTTTGTTTTTAATGGAAATGCCAACCTAAAACGATTAACATTAAAAAAGGTAAAAGACCAACAAAAAACCACTCGTTAATACTTGATTGTACACCACATTAATAGTACACAGGTTTGGGCAATTTTTTTTTTTTCAACTAATAGAAAAACCAGCAGAAAGAGAAGGTTGATTACACAGTGTTTTAGGAATGGCTCGATATCATCAGTACAAACACACATTTTAAAAGTGCACATTTATAAAAATAACCATAGAAATGAAATGCTTATAAATATTTATTGTAAAAAAAATCCTCAAATATTAAAAATAAATAATATGTTCCAGCACACAACAGAACATTCCTTCATTGCCAAACATGTGATAAAGAAAAATAAGGAATATAAGAAGTCTGGAAAGAAATACAACATACCAACATTGTAAATGTTTTTCTGCAAGCTACATTTTCAGAGACTTCTTCTCTGTACAGTTCACAAAGAATGTGCTAGATTTTCCCATAAATATGACAAGACAAAAATTAATAACAATAATAATAGTAACACCCACTCCACTCTAATTTGACCCTATCTTTACTCAGAAAAAGTCCCATTAAATTAATGGCAGGATTGGGCTCAGATAATTTTTTAACAACTAAAACAGAAGTACACTGATGAGTTACAACTTCAAGGAATTCATATTCTGAACAGGGCATTGCGTGATATCCAATGAGAAACTACTAAATAAAACTTGACCAGGGAGTCATTTCAGTACAACACTGTTATGTTTATAAAATGAAGACACAAAAAGGATGCAGTTCGACTATCCTTACACGTACAGACAACAAAACGTGAGCATATGGAAGCCATCACTTTGAATGCGTTAACAACTTCGATACATTGCAATATATACATGCTTGATAGGTATTCGGACTCTCAAATGATCAAAGAATTTACTCTGTCTACCCTCTTGCTTTCACTCTACTGGAAAGAAAACATTTGTTGGTCACAAAGTGGTGTTAATGAAACCCAATGTTTCTGCCTTCGTCCAAGAATCGCATTCTGTGCAGAGTGTGTGTAGGAATAATTTATTAGATGGAAAAGTTCGGAGAATGAAATGCAAAAACAATGGACAAAATTTCAACTTTCAAACTGTAAGGTCATACAGACATCTATGGACATCTGTACACAGTCAGAGTTTCACGCAGACACAGCCGTATATATCCAGATGTATGTCTATACACAGGATTCGATAGTTTGGTATTTTCTGCACCCTCTGGGCCCCTAAAGTTATCTTTAAAAGTTTGATTTTATCTCTTTAGAAACGGTTTAAAGCTAACGGGCAGGGTGAGTTTGACAGAGAGGAGAACAAATCGCTGACAAAGAACCTTTTACGTTTCATCAGCGTTGTTAGGACGACGAGCAGGAATTTCTTAGATAATAACTCCCACTTCAAAGATTTCTCAGCTCAATAGAAATTGGACCATCCTTTTTATTCAACCACAAGGGCTGGCACTAAAGACGACTCAACTGTTTGAATTTTTTTTCCCCGTGTTTATTTTTCCCCTATTCACTAGGGTACTTGGATAAAATAAACAACAAGACAATTACTGGAACATGGACTTCTAACTTTCCCGGGCCCATGGCCCAGCGTCCATGGCCCCGGCCATGCGGGTGTCAAGTTCCCCCGCACCGCGGAGCCTCCGCTCGCTGCCGCGCAGCGACAGGGGCACCGGGCAGACTGGGGAGGGGGTACGGCCATCTCATCCCGCTCCCCAGGTCCTGGGGGACTCCCATCGGGACACCTACTCCTTGAGACAGAGGCAGCCCAAGGAGGGAGATCTTCCAGTCCCCATCCTATCTTCCTTTCCCGCGTTTGGTGGAGAGGGAAAGGAAGCAATTCCCAGACTTTGTGGCCAGTTTTGCTGCTAGACGCTGGTCAGAAAGGCCGGGGGCAGCGGGCGGGAGCTCCCACCAAGCTTGGGGGACTGGCAGTCCCTTACTTTGGGGAGAAAGAGACCGGGGCTACAGCGTCGGAACGGAGCCCGCCTCGGGGGGGAGGGCGAAGCTCAGCAAAACCCAGCTCCGCCGAAGTGCATTAGGTGGAGGAAGTCTATCTCTAGCGGGGAGCAGATTGAGTGTATTAAGCTAGCATGAAACCAAAGGTCAGTGCAAATGTATCTTAATAGACTGTCTCAAATGGAGTGTGCCTCCTTTGAAGGCCGCTTGCTATTGCTCTCCTCATTACCATAGCGATCCTAACGTGGCATGCTGATGCACCATAAAACTCACACTTTCAACCCCAAAATCAGGCCCTTTGAACAACCCGAGCTTGATTAGACCTTTCTCCTTTTCTTTCCCCCCTTAAAAACCATTTCCTTGCCTTTAGAAACTCGCCCTCAAATCCCAAATGCATTCTCTGATCCTGGCAGAAAGCAGAAACAAAAGTGAGCTGAGGCGACGGTTCAAGCGGGCCTTTTCTTCCTGACAGTCTTATCCATTTTTATTATGGTCTGGAACAAGTGCCCTGTTCGCGTGGGTTTTGTTTACCGGAAATTAAATGAAAATGATTTAGTTCGCGTCAAACAAAAATATATACTTGTATACACAAGAAAAAGGGCCTGTTAGACGTAAATATTATGTCCTTAATGAAAAGACTGGATGGGCTCCAGACTTCGCCTTTCACTATTTAAGTATGACTTGCCTATTGCCATAGAAATCCTAACTTACCATGAAGATTCACCGTTGTGAAGAAATACTTCTTTGTGCGAGCTTGCTTTGATGTCTAAGGCATAAGATTCAGGCTTTCAGCTGCGTCTGTCTAGATTACCTTGAGAGCAACGGGGTAGACATCTGTAACAAGCAAATGAAAAATTAAAGGTGATTAGCCTGCACATCCAAATACTTCTGTAAATAGAGAAATAAAGAAATAAACAGATCTCAGGACATGATGGAAACATCCTCTCTATCCGCATCTGGCTTCTGCACTTCTCGATTTCCATGACACAAGTTTCGGGGGCTGGAGAGGGGCACAACTCTCCCCTGTTTATGTTCGTCTTTCACACATTGCTCTCACCTAGCTGATTCCCTAAGTGTATTCCCGTCAGAGACATGCTGTTGTCACTATCCATGGTATTTAAATACAAAAGTTATTGAGTTTGGACGAATGAAGAAAGGAAAGCCGACTTGGTGCCTTGGGAGAAAAATACGGGTGTCTAAATAAGGAAAGCACAGGGCATTGGGGTGTTTTTAGTCACTGACCAGCTATTTATTTTCCTGTCGTTTCTATATTTCTCGGTATCAACACACACGTGTGTATATGTGTGCGTTTACGGCTGTACACTCACAGTAACCCCAGCCACCTGGGTGTGGAGGTGATCTGTCAGACACGAGAGGATGCGGTCACAGCAGCCTTCTGTCTGCTCTCCGCAAGCCATAGAAACCCTTTCCAGCAGCCTATGCTATTTATTTGCCCATACTATCTGGTATTCTTAAACATCATTAAAGTAATTAAAGCGGCACCATTCGGTAGTTTCAAGCTACCCCAGTGAGAGGTTTGTTTATTTATTTTGGGGTTTGTTTATTTTTTTTAAACCCCCTCCCTTCTTTCTCTGAACCAGCGCAGTGAACCCTGTAGGTTTGACACTCTGGGACAGGATGGAGGTGCTAAAGGCGCGTTGTGGGAGCGGTTCATTTCTCCTCGGGGCTGTTCGCAGGGCAGAGCCGTGGAGCAGCGGCCCCAGGTCCCCGCGCTGCCGGGGGCTGCCCGGCCCCCGCCCTGGCAGCGACGCCAGGGAATGGTCCCCCCCCACCCCCGCCAGAACCGCCCCCCTGGGAGCTTCAGCGCCCACGGTTCAACAGGAGCCGCGCTCTGGGTGGGGACGGGCATGTTTAGGTATTAGAAGTCATTACCAGTGGGAGCTAAAATGGACAATCAATCATCGCACCCCCCTGGGCCTTTCTTTATTAGCGACTACTGGGTGGGGGGAGGAAATATATATATATGTATTTATATACAGAAAGAGGGAAAAATAAGGAGATTCTTTACAGAAACGTCCATCGAACGGGTTAATTAATCAAAAAATTTAATGGATCCATTTTGTACAAATTGGTAACAAATAATAGTTTATATA
Source organism: Thryothorus ludovicianus (assembly GCA_013397245.1). NCBI lineage: Eukaryota > Metazoa > Chordata > Aves > Passeriformes > Certhiidae > Thryothorus > Thryothorus ludovicianus. The sequence goes on along the minus strand of VZTB01004784.1, from coordinate 237,796 downwards.
TATATATTTCTTTAAAAAACACACTCTCACAGAAAATCGTGGGCGAACAGAACAGTGCAGCACACAGTACTGTTGACAAGAGAAAATCTGTACAGAGAAAATCTGTAGGAAACCACTGAAGGGAAGGGGAAAGGAAAACGGGAAGAGGAAGGGGAAGGGAAAGGAA
>VZTB01004784.1:164639-205681 GCA_013397245.1 Thryothorus ludovicianus | reverse complement strand
TGTGTTGAGCAACGCCTTCGGAAACTTCATTATCTAAAAGGCAGACCCAGAGGGCAGGGACTTTGGGAATAGTTCCCTTTTATTCTGAAACTGTCTAAACTTAGAGCAGAGTTGAACATGTCCTCAAATCTGCACCTTCCAGGAAGCAATGACTGATGTGTCAGACACTTCACTTCTAGTCATAAAAATATAAACCAAATGCTGCGAGGTTCAGAATTCTTTCTCAGGCCTATTTCTGTATGCATTTTGCAGTTTGAATGTAAAATGGTCCCCTCAGAAGTTGACAAAAACCTCATGTAGATGTTATGGTATACCTTTTGCTCAATTTTATTTCACGTATATTTTAACTAACAATTCATACAAAAAGAAAATGGACAGCCAGCCTGAGAGGATGCCTTTGCAGGCTGCAGACCAAGCAAGCTCAAACATCTCACCTTAGACATAAAGTCGGACTAGGTGGAATATTTCTGAAAAAAAATCCCCCTTTTCCCTTCTTCCCCTCCTTTCTGCCCCCCACCCCCCAAAAAATATATTTTTGCACTTAAAATTTCACCCTCTTTTGACTTTTTGAATGGTGAAAAGTTTCCAGGTCAGCATGAAGCACTGTAACAGATGGTGGTTTGCAGTGGAATTTTAGGTTTCAGGACATTTCACATAAAAAAAGTTCCAACAGAGCAAGTGTAGTTTCTGCTTGACATTTAAAAGAACTATTATCTAGGAAAGACCCTGAAAGTGCTCATCTGCTAGACAACACGAGAACAGAATAGAATAGAAATGTATTTCCACTAGCTCTGCAATACAAATCAAGAAATATTGTTAATATGTATGATTGAAAAATCAACCATTTGTAAATACAATGCCAGCATACAGCACTCAAGGTATTTTTTCCCATTTATAAAAAAATAAACGTTTAATTATTCAGGTTTGGATTTTCCTTTTCGTATCTTTATGCTCTATTGTCATGTTAGGTTTAGGAAGTGGGGTTATAATACAGACAGTTACATATTTAATGTGAGTATCTGTGTTTGAATTAAAATCATTATCTTTCACATAGGTGAGTGAAGCAGGTTATATATGCTTACAGCAATTTTTATGTCAGTCATTTTTTTTGATCCATTTAGATTTTGTTATTTATTTTTATTTACCATTTCTACCTGCTGCTGGACTTTTTCTGAGAAGAATATCCCTAATATGAGCATTTATAATCGTCATGTTAGTTTGTTTGAAATACTCAGGATATTTTTTAACAACTAAAATGAAAATATACTTTTAATGCTCTATTAATTTTCTGTTGTGATATTTGTAGGAGCTGTCTAGCCTTTATGTATCTTTGGACAATATACAATGTGGTTCATACTTCCACAGACATTTTTAATCACACAGCAAATTGTTGAATGTTCCTATAAGGAGCACTGGACAAAAGCTACCAGGAAGGGTGACTACATTAAACTGGCAAAACACATGAGGGCTGAAATAAGGGACTGAACCAAACCACACTGAAATCAGTGGGAGACTCCTTTTGAGTTGGAGCAAGCTCCAGGCACAGTGTAAATCACTGTACAGGTACGGCACTTCTCGTCTCTTTCCAGTTTTGGTTTGGTTTATAGAGTGTTGTGTACACGTAACGCTCTAGATTAAAATTATTTACAGGTAGCATTCTGGATTAAAATTTATTGATTCATATCTGGCATATAAAGGTCTGTGTTTGGATGCAAGTGTAGATAAGAAACCTGGACTGGTATTGTAGAGCTGATGGAAATGACATGCAAATCACCTTATCCAAGCAATGGTTGCTTTCAGGATATTTCTTAAAATACTGTTCTTTTAGACAAATGTGTGTTTTTGTGGGAATGCAGCAACTATACAAAAGATTTGGTCAGGTCCTTTCCAGTAAATATTTTTTTTTCAGCCACATGACTAAAAGTTGAAAATTGCCCAGATTACCATATCTGTGTTTTTCTTTGCCAAGGAGTAACAGCGAGGAGGGACCTCCCCCCTCTCCCGCTGCTCTCTCAGCCTTAGCATGGTCCTACAAATATAACATAATAATTAATTCACTGCTAATATTGGAACTTGACTGTGAAAAAGCTGTTTTCTGCTAGGAGAATACAGATGCAGTAAACACTGCTCCAGCAAATGGAGTGTTTCTGTTGGGATATGCTATAAATGGTGTTTAGTCGGTTCCCACTGGAGCCATAAGTTTAGGATCAGATCCTGCTTAATATCATATTTCTCCTTCTCATGATACTTATTGACTGTAGTGAAAAACACAGCTAGTTAAAAAACCCAGCTCCTTAAAAATACATGGACTTGCTTATCTAGAAAATCTTGGTATCAATGGAATTTTTAATTTTCTGCACACATTTGCAAAGGACTTAGAGACTCCTTTACAAACTTAGCCTCATACTTAGATACCCTCTCCTTTTTAGTTCTATTGTGTACTGAAGAATAGCTCATTTAATTAAAAATCCTAACAGCATGAAATTGTGGAATGTTGTCAGTAGTTGCAAAGAAAGGGCCAAATTCTTGTTTTCTTATTCTGGCAAAATTTCCAATTGATGCTATGTTCTTTATGAAGCTTGGACACATACTTTAAGACCCACCAGTAATAAAGAAAATTGTTTTACTCTTGCTTAGGCATTTTCCTGCTGGCTGATAACAGCAATCAGAAAATTGCATCCTTCTATTTTTTCTTGTCAGAAACTAGGAAGTGTTAAGATAAAATCTTAAATGTTTCGAAAAGCTGTAAACAACTCACTTCTGATATGAATCTGTGCAGGAACAATCTGTCCATCTTCTTCCAAGAAGGACTTTGAGTTAAAATATAAGTTCTGTAGCCTTTTAACTTTTCCCCAGCCAAAGCTGTCATTAGTTAAAATATTATTTTTACCTGTAAAAGTACAATGAAAGGGCTTTACAATCCAGATCTTTTTATACTCTGTAGGTCTAGTAAAAAACAAGTTTCCCCTCTGCTGTGCCCAAATAAACAATGACCCTATTTTCAAGTTCCGCTCAATAAGTGTGTTAAATGCAGAAAGTATTTTGAGTAAATGTCATGCAGCTGTTTGGTCACTTGCAATTCCTGTGGTATCGTGTCTGCCTGTGTTCTGTGTACTGCTATGGATACTACAAGTGGACACTGCTATTTCTGACACATCTTGTCAGATTTTTCTATAAGTCTACAAGTTTTGTTCCAAGTAGATGAAAATAATGAAACATTATAAATATTAGATGGTCTTGCTCCAGTGTGTGGTGCTGTAAATCTCTGGAGATTTACAAAGAGACAGTGACAACACGAATGCAATTACACATGACAGTACTTTATGAGCTAATTCTATAAAGCAGCATCTCAGCTGTGCACTGACAATAATTTTTCACGGCGACTTTTGGAATGTCCCATGGAACCTTTTAATAGATTAATTATTTGCTCATCCCAAAATAAATTTGCACGTGGCTACAATTAAACAAAAGGCCCTTCGCTGCTTCAGGAGTTTTTGCCTGAGAAGGAACTCAGGACAGAACCAGTTGTTTCAGGGCTCAAACTAAAGAGCTGAAATACTGTGATAATCTGCCAGGACGTTCTGCCCCGGCTGTGCACCACAACCCTACGAGCCCCTTTGCAGTGTCCCCTAGTCTCTAAAGATTCTAGACTGGTGAAGGAGAAATATTTCTTCTCTGTTGGTTCAACAGGTGACTTTGAAATGACCTATGAATTCTTCCACTTTTGTCAAGCTGAGATCAATAGCTAGCGTCATTCCAGGAAAATACATGTAGGTATTTTCTCAAGGCATGCTAATTTGAAAAATAAGATCTGGAAAAATACTTGTAGTGTTAGAGGATTCAAAGACTATTCAGAAAAAAACAACTTTGGAATTGTTATAGCAGCTGCTATAATCTATTATGTAAATCATCTGGGAATTAAACCAAAATATTTTGTGAGATAGTTTTTGTCAAATAACAAATATGCTATCATTTAAACCTAATGTTTTTCCAGAGGTGCTATTGTTATGTGATGAAAGTGAAACCTCAGAGTTATTTTGACTGATGAGGATTTAATACTTATTTATAGCTATGCCAATGATAACACCCATATATCTGTTCCAGAGAACATATGCTGCTCAAAATTGGGTGTTAGAATTAATGCTGTTGATCCATACCAAGTTATATTTGTCTTCTAGGTGTCACCTACATATTCTCACCAAATTTAATCAGAGATACTAAAAGATAAAATATGTAAAAATAAACCCCAAAAGGCATAAGTGCCTTTGGCCACATTATTACTTATTTTAGTGTTCATTTATATCACCATAAGCCTCTCAATAGAAACTCAATGGTTACTTTTCATTGCCTAAGTGTTGTAAACTGGCTTTTATAAAAACAAGAACCAGGGCCTTTAATTTATTTTACCCCTCTGTACAGGGTTGCTATTGGGACATGTCAGATCATCAGCCTGTTGACTAAAGTACAGTATGATTTCACTAATGACTTGGATGCATACTGCAGATTACCACATTTTGCAAATTAGTGAGTAATCAAACACCATAAAAATCAAGGATACTGCATAATGAAATATACTTTATTCATTTATTTTTACAACCATATATTAGTTTTAATTATTTGCATTAGCAATTCTCTGGATGCTGGAATGAAGCTATAGAATGTGTTTCTTCTAAAAATTATATCTGAATATCCAAAGCTCCTGCTGTAGCACTCTAATATACAATCTTTGTGAGATGTTGGGTGAGCACCTCTTCCTTGAGTGGGGAACCTTGTTTCAGGGATAATCCCTAAGAGGGCTCTGAGTTCTCAGGGCAAGCCTCATCCATCCTAGTGAAGATGCAGAGGAGGACTGACTATCACCTTGGGAAGGTCACTGCAGCTGGGCTTATTGCTCTCCTCTTTTGGCTTTCAAAGAGCTGAGGAAGAGAGAGAAACTCATGTTGGGCAGGGTAGAGCAGAAGCCTGACTTGAGTGTCCTTGGCCACTCTCTGGAAGAAATCTCAATCTTCTGCTCCTTTATTCCACTCCTTCCTCTTCCTTTCCTGCTCCAGATCATTAAGAACACCAAATTGTATGTTTTACTCCTTGTTTCTGGTGTAGTACCTAGTGATGGATCAGGGAGTGGAAGCTTCTCTATCATGTGCCTGTAGCCTTCAAGGAGGATTTGTTCTGGGGCTCCCCTCCGAGATGTTCACCTCCAGCCCCAGTAGCTGCCTGCTTGGGAAAAAATAATTCCTTCCATGTCTGCAGGATGAACTTCTGTTTTTCCTGAGCTGCTATGGGCCTCTGGCATGGAGAAGAACATCCCCTCAGGGTCTAAATTTATTGCCATTCCTTTAAGAAAAGGACTGATTTTTAAAAGTGTCAAGGTGAATACTTTGTGCATGTATAAATCCTATCTGCAATGTGCATGGTCTGCTTTTTTTTTTTTTTTCTGTGTACATTTGATTTTCTCTTCTATATACTAGCTTGTCATCTGGCAGTTCCATGAACTCTCAGTTGTTAAAACCATTACTCCCTTTTCCTTATATTTTAAGTTTGATCCATGAATGGCCTGTCAAGAGTTTTGTATTATTGTAAGCTGAAGTTTGGATGGTAGCAGCAACAGACCACTAACCATAATTGTGTTGCTGTTACCACTGTAACAAATTTGTGTCATTTAGTTATTTGGAAGCTTGGGAGTACATAAAGGCAAATGTAGTACTGATGAATATTTATTATACTGTTGTGGGATCTTAGGTTTAACCATGTTTGCCTCAATTCTGCAAAAATTCCTTAATTAGCAGAGTGGATTATATCAGAAAATGGGGGGGAAGTGTGAAAAACTTTGCTGCAAAAATTATTTATGACTGTGAAAAATACTTAATTATATAATTTTAATAAGAACAGTGTTAGGGATAGTCTTGCAAAGACTGGGGTAGGAGACATTAATTTGGCCCAACCTGAAGTCAGTGTTGGAGAAGATGCTGAGCACTGTGTGAGGTATACAGATTTTTCTCAGTTGACAATATTCAACTGAATGCAGGTTTATGCCCCAAATATCTGTGTTTCTTGGTGATCTTATTAGAGAAAGGAAAGTTTCAGCCCCCTCATAGTCTCAGCAGGAGCAAGCCTTTTCCTGTATCACAGTCAGGGCAAAGGAAGGTTGTGTTCTCCACTGCTTCTGAGGCTGGTAGGGTATTATTAACCTACTTGAAACATGATTTTAACGTGTATACAGCATGCTAGCAATTTCAACTTATTGGCAGGACATTGAATTTTTCTCTTTTTCCTTTTTGTTTCAGATAAAAATGAATATAGGCAATAGAAAATTGATAGGCATGAGTCATAATGTTTCCCTTCTTTACTTCAAGGAATAATCTTTTTGAAATAGTCATGATCTAGAAATAAATTTTTTTGCTCCTGTTGATAATATAGTGTGCATTGGAGACTTGACATAATGAATTATATTTTAGATAATTATAGCCTTCTTAGAAGCATAGCAGCCAGTATTTATCACATATGGAGGACCTCTGTGAGAATGAATCTTGATTTTTTTATTTTCAGTTTAGTGAGAGCTGCAGTTATCTAACAACCAGTGAGTCACTGCTAATGGTTGAATAAGAACCTTAAAGAAACTGTAAAGTGTTGCAACAACAAAAGCACTCTTTTCATGTGCTGAGTCTGACTGTCCATCCGTGTAGCTGGGACAAACTGGACTGGTTGGCATCAATGCTCTTAAGTCAAGAATGACTAAAGTTGCACAGTTTTGGAGTTTTAAGTAAAGACTAAACAGACCCTAGATGATCTTATGACTCTTACAAACAAACAACTGAAATTTCACCCATTCAAACCTAGCTAATGGTTATTCTCTTTCCCTTGGCCTTGTGAGTGTGTGCAAAATATGACCATCCCTGAATAAGAAAGCCTCAGCCATTTGCATGAGAACATCTCTCAAGGTCATAAAGAATGTGTGCTAAAGACAAAAGGATATTAATTTGACCATAATTTGTGTGAGGGCTTTCAACAAGGCAGTGGAATGCATATTTGTAAGACTTTTTTCCTCTAGTAATTTAATTTCTCAGGAAATGCTGCCATTAATATTTTATTTTGAGCACTGGGGTGCTAATGGTATTATCCATGTTTCTCTTTACTCCTGACAGTACACTCAACACCAAAACTTCTTCCAGTAACATATTTATCCCCTGGTACACATAAAGTCTTCTTTTTCTTTCTCTCCCTTTTTTTTTCCTCTCCAATGCCCCTCACTTATAAAAAGCGCCATGTTTAGAAAGGCTGGAAAAATAACGAGATGGGGTTCATAAGAGAAACTGTGATTTTTCCAAGTGAAATTAGAAACAGGGTCTCTTTAACATGGAAATTTGATTTCTGTACAATTTGAGGACTCATTTCTGCAACTGTCACATATGTAAAATTTCCAGTGAAGTCAAAGAGGCCTTTGAATACAAAGAAACAGCACAATCAAGCTCTGAATATATATATATATATTCCATATGCTATTCTCTCTCCCAGTGATGTACATGCTATAATAATTTCATCCAGATAAAACTATCATAATTTTAATTTTTACAGTCCTTAAGCTGTTTAAAAAACAAAATTAATAAAAACAATTTCTGAGAAGAAGGACTTCTCTTTGTGAGAGCATTTAATTAGCATCTCTATTTTTTATTTTAATCTGAAAGGGGAAATATTGCATTGTCAGGACATCCTTGAATGATATCCTAGATATTTTGTTTGTTTGGAATGACTTGAAATCACACAACTTTACTGAATTATAACCAGATAAATATATCTAAGCCTGAGGGCAGGAAGTCCTGGCAGCTGAGATGTGAGGAACATGCAGTTTGTCCGTACCAGATTCTTCTGTTCCCTTTTACCAATAAATCTAAGAGAAAGCTTTGTTTTCTCTCTCTGCATGATAAATAAAGTCCCTGTCTATGGTGCCATATTAGTGCTTGGTACTTATGCTTGTAATTCCCCTTATTCTCATGGAGAGATGAGACCTCTGTGAACCAAACCTCATCAGGTCATGTTTTGTTTGGGTTACTGCCTATTCCAAAGCAGGGAAAATATCACATATTGCAAGTCTTCTGGGATTGATGAATCACACCTTGGCTTCGTAAGGTCATCTGCAACAGTTATTCGAGCTGCCAGACCACCCACCTCAATTTTTGATTTTCCACAGTGTCCAGTTCCATCTTCTATTTACCCATTTTAAAATTCCCCTCCCCCTCTCCCCAATCTCACTTTTAAAAATCAGTTGAGAGGAGACTGTAAAAAGTCCTTTGCATGTTCATACAACTCTGTTTGGTTGAACCCTTTTGTAAACAATTTTTCTTGCATGACAGAGCATGTGCTGTGTGGCAGACATTTTTATGAGGTAGCCTAGGACAGGGCTAATCACATCACCCTGTCTCAGGTTTTGACCTTATCACTGTTGTGCACTGAGCCTAAAAATTGGACACTGGCAACCACATTGGGGGAAAATAAATGGGAAATGACATTTTAGTTAAAAAGAATAAGTAGATTTTATTTTATTGAAACAAAAGGTCATAGGACTTTTATTTATTGTTCTTGCATGAGTGTAATTAAATAGCTGCCATGTTGCCACGTCAAATGATTTAAAAAAAAAAAAAAAAAGGAACAATTTCACTTGCCAGAACCCAATTCATGATTCTGCAGCTGTTTTACATTCAGGCCTTTAATGAAGCCAGTGGAAACTCTACCTGGAAAGCAATAAGAGAATAATATTCTTATGTGAAACATCATTTATAACATCTGCAATAAAGCAAGCTAAATCATACCTCTGCCATTTGAAATCATAAATAGTATGTTAGCTTTTAAAAGCAGCCTTTGTCCTTTTGAAATCTTTTGATGTCAGGCTGCTTTAAGAAAAGCCTAAGTAGATCTCTTCTGTACAGTGGTTTGATTAAGAAAAAAAATCATTATAGAGTCTTCAGTACATCTCTAATGAAAAGTAGTATATAAATGTGAGCCCAGTAATTCATTATCAGAATCAGAAACAGAAGAATTTGTTGATACATCCATTATTGTTTCCACAAGGAATACTAAAAGAAGCTATTCTAAATTGATTACTGGCATATTTTTAAAATATATGGATATGTATGTGCATGCATGCAGATTGGTGACATAATCTTTAATAACCTGTGTTTAAGAATGACTTTTTCACTGATGCATTAAATCTCTTATTCATAGACATATTGGCTCCTTTTACAGTGATAGCCTGACTATACAAAATCAGAGACAAACTCTGGCAGCACTATCAAGGATCTTTCTTAAAACAAAGCAGAAATGGGCCCTGCAAATTCAGAAAAAACAACTTGCATTTCTGCAAATTGGAAAATAACAGTTACTTGCAAAATGCCAGGCTGCAGAGAGGGATGTGGTTTGGAGGGCAAATTTGCTGCAGCTTCCAATATAAAACCATCTTAACCCACTGTAATGCCAGAAAACTGGATCTGAGCCACGAGTGTGAGCTGCATTGCCCTGGGAAACCTGCACACCATGGCCCGTGCTCAGGGAGCCCTTCTGGGGGGCTTGTGCTGAAGTGCTGAGGCAGGACCCGAGAAAGAAACTCAAGTTCAGAAGAAATGGCTGCTTTAGGGTGTTCCTGAGTAAACTGACTCCAGTGAAAAATTCTCAGCCTTTTCACTCCTGAGTTCTTTTCGTAGCTCTCATGTCTGAGCCCAGAGCTGGCTCACACCCTGCCCTTCCCCGTGTCCCTGCCTCAGCCCTGGGGCAGGCAGGTCCCCAGGGTCACCCCGGGTGTCCCCTGCCCGGCTGTGCTCCAGCAGACCCTGCTGGGAAGGGGCTGGTATGGGGAGCTCCGGGTAAAGGCTGCTTCTGGTTGGGAGGAAGGAGCAGACAAAGCTTGTCCCAGCACTTGCCAATCAATCAAATTGAGCACAGACCAGTGGCCAGCCCTGGAAACCCTTGACAGTCACTTACACTAACAGAGTTATCTCTCCCTGATGTTGCCTCAGAGAAGCAGGTCCCAGATGTTACCTGCTTAATAATTTTCTTATTTCCCAAGGACAAAGCTCCCTGCAGCTCCTGAACCAAGGGCCGGGTGGACACCTGTGGTGGGTCCTCAGAGCTTCGCTTTGCCCAGACAGCTGACAGAGCACACTGAAACAGCTCCTCCAAGAAGGACAATTGCATTAGGACTTGATCTTATTTCTTTTTTTTTTCATGTTTTTATTAGGTGAAATAAAATAGAAGAAGAAGAGTGCTCTAAACCAAGTATATAAATGTAATTTTGCTGCCCTTCTTTTTGTTGTGTGGATGCCACTTGTCAAAGGACAGATAAATTATTTGGTTGGAATTTGTATCCCATGAGACACGAGGATTTCAGAAGTTTGAGACAGAGCCTTGTCAAAGGACCTGTGTGCACGCAGGATGCATGGGGCAGGGTGATTAGTTGCACTGATACCAGGATGCACGGCCCCCATAACTTTGGGCCACTATTAATGTTTCCTCTTTGCTTTCAGTTTATTGTGCCCAAGGGATTGATGACCTCTAGAGCCTAATTTTCATATCACACTTTTGGCAGGGATATTAAACACACTGTAATTGACCTCTCCTGATTTATAACAGAGTGGACTCATACTTGTTCTGAAGGGGGCAAGCTTATCCACAGCTTCCAGATGATAACAATGCAATTAGTCCCTATGTGGAAAGACAGAGAGGTGTTTCTTCAGGCCCATATTCAATTTCCACTCTCCAATCCCTCTTCGTTTTAACTTGGCCCACATGCTGGTATATAATAGTGATAATTGGATATTTTGTTTTTTGAGTCATATGGAGGAGAATCTGCACCCAACTCATTGATAAATAGATGGATAAGGTGCTGGAAAAAGAGGGTAAATACCTCCATTACAAGCATTGTAAATAATTGGTCTTAAACAAGAATCTATGGAGAAAACAAAAATGTTGCTATTAAATACACCTTTGTTGTCTGCAGTAGAACACGAGACAGATTTGCAACATTATTTATTTCCACCAGCTTTGAGCCTGAAATACAAATATGTCAGGTATTTAAATACTAATTTACTTAAAAGAAATCTCTACTTTATTAAAATATCATTATGCATATTGGAAAGTTAAAAGTCAAAGCTATGTAGCTGCTGAGAAAAAATTCACATTTATTGTCCACTGAATGTGATGGAAATTGAATTTGTCAGGAAGCTGATTGATATCTAGAAGTGTTTTGTTTTCAGTGACTGGCACTGCAGAGTTACAACCATCTATCATCTAACAGGTAATTAGTCAGATTTCTCATCATGAGCCTTCAATCCTGCTGTTTTATTATTGAAATACCACAAACCAGTAGGCATCTGAATGCAGATAAAGTTCTCTGTCATGGTCTTAAGGACAAAGACAACATTTTGCAACTCAGCTGTAGTAAGTTTGAGTACAAGTCACTGAAATGTGAGGCATGATATTAAAATATATGAGAAAATGAGATCTTGGAAATCATCATCAGTGTTGACTTCTTTTTTTCTGCAAAAGAATATTTAATATTAAAATCTTCAGTGTTGAAATGTAGAAAAATATGTCCCTGTACAGAAAGAGGTTGGCAGAGGCAGAAAATCTTTCGGAGCTTGGGAGGATAAGGCAGAAATCGGCATCTGCTGTCTGAAGCACCGTGCCCTGTCCCTCCTCTCAGAGGCAGACATCAGCTCCTCCCATGCAGGACCCCCAGTCCTTCCTGGGGGCTCCCAGAGAAGCCAGCCCTGCTCCTGCATGTGGCTGTGGTAGCTCTCATTTGTCTCCAGAGAAAGCAAAGAACAACTCACTGAGCTTAGCCCCATTCAAAAGTGGGAAAGAACAGAGTTTGGGACTCAGGTAGCAGCTGACCCCAAAAGTTTATGTTCACACAAAAACAGCTTTGTTGTAAGGTGCTTATAAACATTTCACTTATGGTTGAGTGCATGTTTGAATCATTTGCAAGCTCCAATAAAAAGGATAAAATAAAGTATTTGATAGCAGTTCTTACCTACATGACTGTGATATAACTGCTTTTTTCTATGCACCCCTTTTCTTCTCCCCTCTTCTCTTTGAAGTGTTCACTGTAGATGATATAACAGCAGTTGAACAAACATCATTAGATAAAGATATAAAAAAGTAAAAATAAACTGTTACTCGAGCTTCAGGAAAATAAGAACAATGAACTGATTACACTACCAAATGTGTTGCATTCTGGGTTCTGACTGCATTCGACATCTACAAGGAAATTGTCAATGTGTTGCTGTTCAGCCTTAAAATACTGCTCTTGTAACAGAATGCAATTGTATGAATTAGTAAAAGCTAAATTAATGTTCAGTTTTGGAACTAATTAATGCAATCCAGCTGCACAATTCACTCATAGCACTGGCTTGCTGGCAACCTTGGTGGCTTCAGTCAAATCTAAAATTTTTTAAAGCTTAATTCTAATGCAAATTCTTTTTTTTTTTTGTGGAAGTCTGTGTTCATAATTTCCCAGACCTTCATAATGTCAAGACACAACACCCTTTAGTTCTTAACGAGTCATAAATGTTGTTATTTTCTAGAGAATTTCCATTGTTGAATGTGCAAATTTTATATACTTCTGTAATTCTGAGTTAGAAAGGATAATTTGCAATAGCTGATAAAATGTTCTTAGTTTATGCTACACACAAGAAAACAATTGCTAAGAAAGTTAGCTAATCATACTAAAATATGTTTTGATCCAAAATGTCAAAACACATCTAGAATGAATAAAATGTCCAATGGGTATCACTTGTTTAAGGATTCAAAGAATTTGAAGGCAGTAGAATTTAAACCACAGCGTATATTATCAGATAATGTATACGTGAATATTGTATTACTGTATTTATTTGCAGTTTTCTTAAGATTATCTCTGTATTGCAGAGCCAAGCAATTTTGAATTATGAGTTCATTGTGCCTGCTTGAGCTGACATTGTCACATGTGAGCAAGAGACTGGGACATGATTAACAGTGAAAGAGAAGAGTGTATATTAAAGAGACAGCTGAAAGGAAGGTAGCTCTCATTCCACTAAGTTTGGCACAGAGGAGGACCAAAACTTGGATGTTCTGAATAACACCAGACTTTTGGGGGGAGTGAAATGGAATTTACACTTTGTGGCTGAAACCCATCTTTCAAGTAAATGCTCCCTGCAGAGGGGATCAAATAACCCCTTGATGGAAAATGCAAATATAAACCTGACCATGAGCCACAGCTTTTCTTTACTCTCCTTCAGTACAAGAGGTCTCTTTTACGTGAAATTTGGGTAGCTTGTGTGTTTGGGTAAATTAACCCAGTCAAGCTGTTTGTAAACAAATCTCCTACTTGGGCACTAATTCTACAGTCCAAACCTTACAATGCATCAGGAAAACAAGTACAAGTTCCTGTCTTGAGAGGATGTAGTGAGAAGAGTTTGTAGATAAAGATCAGAGGCATACATGAAATCAACCCCCAAACTGGCAGAACATAAGGTGACTGTCAAAGCGTGGTGGAACATATTAGCAGTAATAAATAACCCAGAAATCTCATTTCATGGAAACAAACCAATGCAAACACCAAAGACAGCCAATGCTAAACACTAATTAGATATAACTGCATTTTCAAAATGATTTAATGGATCAGAGAGCCATTCCCTGGCATTGCCCTAGTGGACACCTGGGCAGAGGCAGTCAGCTCCCCCTTCAAGGTCCCCAGGCTTTGCAAAACATCAGTGAAGAACCAGGGGCCAGATCAGGGGAACAAGAAGGAACAAAACATCTTATGCATGGCAGACATTGGAGACTCTGGGCCATGGAGCAATACAGAAGTCAGGATTTCTCTAGGTTATTATAGATTAACAAGGTTTTGGGAGGAACATTTCTAAGCAATAGGTCACAGGCTACGTTAGGTTTGCTGAATTTTTGAAAATATGAGTTATAGTCCTTGTCAATGCATTGAACTAGTCATGTGGGATAGGAGTCTTGTGTTTCAAGCTGTACTTTGAAGCAGCTTGTGTGAGTGGCTGATGTGATTGCTGACTCTGGCATTGTACGTTATAATTTAAAAGAATTTATACTGGTTCTGGCTCTGCCTTTTCCTTTCATGAGCAGTTAGTGGTTTAAATTTTAAGAGCTCCAGTGTACCAGAATTTTGTTTCTTACTTTACTTTTCTTCCTCCCATCAAGCAAGTAGCAAGCTGAGGGCAAGAGGCTTGGGATGGTCTCTGGTGAAATGACAAGTTGTCTTATTCTTAGGCAATCACCTTTGGACAGTTGTCACATGAACACATGGTCTCTCCTAAATGTCTGTTCACCATCATTTACTTCAATAGCAGCCCCACTGGTCTCTAAATGGAGGAGCACCCCAAATCCTGTGCTCTCTCCCATCTCCCCTGTGCCTGTGGTCTGCCTCCAGGTGCATGTAGTGTTCATTATTCCACAGGCCATTCTGCCTGGCACTTGACCACCAAGAGGTCTGTGAGCTCAGAGGACTTTGGCCAGTCACTGCCCAGTGTCTCACACAGGCAGCCTGGTGTCATCTGCACAGCCCAGGCCACAAGGAAAAAGGGGCTACCCTGACTTTCTACCCTCTCTTCATCATTTGCTGCCAGGTCCTGCCACCACAGTGGCCTCACGGCCATAATCTGACAGAACAGGCCTGGTAGAGCCCATATCCTCCAACACCCTCAGTTTTGGTGTTTTGTTTCTCTCTGTGTGGAGGAGTAACATACTTAGAGCCTTACTGAGACAAAAACACAGAATAAATAGCAGTGATCAAATGGGCACCTTGCAGACGTCTGGTAGAACAAAAGTGACAGTGGTGGAGGGTTACAGGAAAGGGTTCTTCTAGTCTCTGAGTTTTACATTCATTTTGATAGAGGCGAGATCAATTTTGAAATGAAGTTTCAAAGCACCGAGTCTTTAGAAGGACTGCTAGTAACAGATTATTTTCCTTTTGATGTTAGTAGATTAATTAAGCTGCTGAAATCTAAAGTGAAGGGTAAAGTCAAGCCTACCCTCAGCAGTAAGCATGAGCTGGCAAGTATGTAATGGGTACTTTTCTCTCACCTTTCAGTTTCAATTTGGGCTTTCTGTTTAGAGTGATGATGTGCAGCCTGTTCTTCCAGGAGATCCAGCAGGCACGTGCTGGGGCCAGAGCAGGGCACATCTCCCCATGCTTTGCCAGGTAAAAGCCTGTGTGCCCATCCTGCCCCACCTGCGTGAGGGGATGGCATCGCCTACAGGGGCAGCTCTCACTCCCATCACATGGGGAAAAGTGGAGGGACAGCCCATCGTGGAGGGACTTAGGGGACATGAGGGGATAAGAAGTGCTGGTTTTCTCTCCTGTGGGTGCAAAAAGCCCTGCCTTGACCCACATATCCTCCCACCTCCAGGCACCTGAAGCAAATCCTGTAAGAATGGCAAGGTTGCAAGGGGCTGAATGCCTTGGGCTCAGCTAATATCCTCAGGGATAATGATAACTGACGCATCCACAGAATGAAATTCTTTAAAGTTCAGTGCTTGTAAAATGGATAATATATTCATGTTTCGGTATGTTTATTAAATACTTAACAATGTAATTTTTTGAAGACTATCCTAGCATTGCTATCTTTTTGCATGTGCTTAGTTGCCATTTTAAACAACTACAAAACAGTGACATGTGGAAGTGAAGATTTCCTAAGCATCCCAAAGCAATATATGTGTGTGATATATGACATCCTTCCATAAATCCTAAATTTACACAGTATGCTAATGCTTGATTCCATAATTTCTTTTAAAAATGATTATACCCTGCTGCTAAGAGCAAAGGCATACTAAAATCAGTTTTCTATGCTTTTCCAACAATGAAATGCAAGCCAGCACACCACATAACCAATACTTACCATATGTTAGAAGATAATCCAGTAGGCTTCAGACACTGACATGATTTGCTTAAATAAAAATCCCATTTTTTAAGGCAGCAACAACAGCCTACCATTTTTATTATTCCTTTAGTGACCTACTACAGAAACACTAATATTAAATATAAATATTTTTTTTGTAAATTAGCCTAGTCTATTTTCATTGCCTTTAATGTGGGATGGCACTGGCTTAGCTGCTAGGCTAGAGGAAAAAGAGCTGCCATTAAATCATTGGGCTGTTCGAAGAAATTCTCAAAACCAGAAAATATCCATCAGATCAAAAGAAAACTAAAGAGCAGCTTCGAGATTTCTCTGGTATATTGGAGATGAAACAGTTCAATTTGGTACTAAAATAATTAAATATAGTCTAGAAAAACAGCTATAAAATATTTTTGCAGAGCACTGATGTCTCTTAAGTGCAGTTCATTGCTTTCCCATTCTGTACCAAATAAGACTCAGTATTAAGCACATGCTTAAGTGTTTGCAAATTTGGGGTCTAAGTAAAGAAAATGTGAAATGCAATTTTTACAGTGAAAGGAATGAATGCATCTGACAGGTTAAGATTAAGGCTCTATGCACTAATGTGGCATCTTTCATTGTTACAGAATGATAAGAAAATAGAAAAATTGCACGTAGAAAGTAGAAGGTAGCAAATACATGAATTCTCTTTCTTTCAGACTCACCAGGGAAAACATACTTGATCTCAAGTACTGCTTAAAGGTAGAAAATACAATTTTTTTAAGCTGAGATACTTCCAATTTTCCCCAAATCATTAGGACATCAGAGCTGAACTCTTGGCCCCACTGAAGTCAGTGATAGATGAAAAAACAGATCTAAAAGAAATTTATAGCTATTATTGCTAGACCATTTCTCTCACATCATACTTTTAAATACTGTTATAATTTCAAGTTATGTAATGACATGATCCCTAGTAAAATGTATTTGCACCTGTGAGGCAGTGCTTTATATTTCCTTTTAATGCAAAAACGGTGTCATAAATCACAGCTTGCTGGATCTATTAACAGCTCTGTTTCTCCAGCTAGATGTGTTTGAATTTCTGGTGCCCTTTTTCTCAGACCAGAGTATTCCAGCTGGAGTAGGGGCCAGTTTTATTGAGTAATGGACTGAGCAAAACCAGTAGTTATGGGGATAGAGGGAGTATTCCCAATGGGAGCATTTGGCAGTATGTAGAAATATTTGTAATAGGAGGATCTGGCATGTTTCCAGCATCTGCAAAAAATGTAGACTCCTCCTTTACTCCCAAAATATGCAAAGGGTTTACAGCTGAGAACAGAGAAATGTGGGAACTCCACAACTTGACACATTGATCCGCTCCCAAATTGCCCACAACTGTGTACGTGCTTTGGAACACCCTCTGCAAACCCCAGCATTTGGATTAAGTCTTCGTTAGTTCTTTTTCTAATTAATAGCAGAGTGAATTATTTTGCTTATTATGTAGTTAGCTATTTATTGGGCCAGATCCTCAGCTGGGATTAATCAGCATGACTATTGATCTTGACAGAACTTCCCCAATTATATCAGTTATAGTTCTGGATATTTGACTTTATGTCATTTTTCAATAATACACTAGAAATTAAAAATTGAGTATATGTTTGAATATTTACAAGTAAATTAAATTCAGAATTTTGATAAGTACAATAAATTATGCACAGAAATTAATTTTGGACAAGGTACTGTAGGAAAAAAATAGGATTCATTCTTTTAGCTGCTGGGATCATTTTGTGAATGCATATTCAAAATTACTGAGAGGATTCTCTTGTGGTATAATCCCATTGAAACAATAGCTACACTATACAACACTTACTAGCCAACAATTTTTTTTTTTTTGACATTTGGAAAATATCACAGGTTATCTCAACCTTCTGTTCAGTCAAAGCTCACATGTTCATTTTGTTGTAACCTACTTTAGAGACAAATCAAGCATGTCCTTTTCGTTAGTATTGAAAATTAGATTGTACTAATTGTTTATAACCTTGGGTTATAAATGTACACCCTGGGAAAAAAGGCCAACAGAGGACATAGAAAATGATAAGACTGTCCAATACTTTTGAGAAAATATAAAGGTACAGTAATCTTAACAAAACTTCTGACATGAAAATCTGGATGCCACTTTCAGAACATTCAAATATGTAATCCCTGTTGCAGTAAATCCCAAATCCTGCCCTGTAGAAATGCAGGCTGTGAGCACATTTCAAATTAATGAATGAACACACACATGGTGATGTACCAGAATTTAGGGAGAATTTTAATGCATACTTAGATTCCTAGCTCACTTATTAAATCAAATCATCCAAATGCCTTTAAAAATTGGCCATTTGCATTATTTACTGAAGGACTCATACCATTGCAGGCTAAAACTTCACTTAGTTATGCAAAGATGTATGTACTTGTGAAAGTGTTAGGGAAATCAAGCTTGAATGGTATTTTACAATAATTGTTATATTTCTTTTTTCAGTTTATTCTCTGAGTGTAGGAAGAGCCTTGGGATGGTCAGAGTTATCTACGAGGAGAGGGAGTTCCACACACACTGTGCAAAATAGTATGGCTGCTTGGAGGCATCTAAAGTTGCACTATTTTATGCCAATATGATAGTGTCACTTTACAAAAAGGTGACTGATTTACACCTTAATGAAAGCGTGTCCCCTGTAGTTGCCTGTATTGTGCTGTCTCAGATGAGACCGATTAGTCACAAAGGCTGAGGCACATTGCAAGCAAACTCCTACCCTTAAATTTTAGTCACATGAGGACTTACTGTCCCAGCTGTTTTTAATGAGAGCTGCATGGCCAAAGCTTAGTCTGCTCTCGAAGATCTTTGTGTAAAACCAAGAACTATTCTAGCAACAAGAGAATTGGCTCAGAAAGTTGTAAATTAGTCGATTAGATAAATATTGTGTCTTTCCCAACCTATAAGCAAGATGTAGTACTGTGTTCTAATATGGAAATGATAAAATTGATTTTAAAGTATGGTATAGAGCTAGTGGTCAAGAAGGTATAGTTATAAGATAAACTCAAATTGTAGGATGATTGAATAATCTTGGAGCATGATGTATATCAAACATATCATATAACCCTTACCTCTTATTTTCCTGCCTGTGCCATGATATTTATACTTGTTTCACAAACAGGTAAACTGAATTACCTAGTAGTAGCTATAAAACACATTTTATAAACACAGATTTCTCCTGGTATTTGTGGGCTGTGGTCCTGTGGTTCATTGCATGGTCAATTGCTGGAAAAGTTATTCCTGGAGAATTTCAATGGGCCCTTCTCTGTACAAAAGTGGCAGCTTTTGAGGCTTACCAGACACATGGAATAGACTGTGCTTTGTACAGCGGCAACACCTAGCCCAGGTATATGGTACTTTTTTATCAATATGGAAACACCTTGCAATCTCCTATGTATATGAGGCTTCTTTTCTGCTTCTTGAGTCCTGGCTGTTCTATAGAAAAGTTGAAATACATTCACTCAGTAGATCTTTAGTCATCAGTCCAACTGCAGAGCTCAGTTATATTCACTTTAATCTCTGGGAGAGAAGTTGTATCTACAGCAACTCCTGAAAAGCAACAGAAGTATCTACAAGCAGAAGAAACTCCTCTTTGCAAAGACAGAAATTTCTGGAGAGTTAGCTCAAGGATTTGTCTACTTGTACAGTGCTTTGTTAGCAGACCTTCCTCAAGCAGACTTGCTGTATATTGGCAAAAGTGTATTTTGTCAGCACATCTTCTGCTGGTTCCTCAAGCAGGAAAACAGTGCTGACAAAAGGACATTAATTGACTGAAGGAATGTTTGACCTTGAAATCTCACCAGAATTACAACTCCTGTCTGACAGAGGTGCAGCAACTAAAAAGTCAATTTTGAGCTTCTGCTGGAAGTAAGAAAAGTATCAAAACTTCTCTTCCCTCCCAAGAATAAAGTGCATCTCTTGCACAGTTTTTGTTGACGTATACACTTAGCACTGCATACTTGCCATTTTAGAACCTGAGGAAAATGAAAGCCTGCAACCCCAAAGCCCATCCTTCAGAGAAATCTCTCCTTGTGAAGGAAATTCATGGACCTGTCATGAATCATCTTCCAGTCTGCACCATGCAAAGCTCTATGAATGGTGCAAGATGGGCTGCAGCAAGATTTATACAGAGGACCTATGGTAATGCCACAGACACCCAGAAAAATTATAACTTTTCTCTTTGAGGCATCTGTGGTGAAACTGATACAGATATGTGCACACCTTAAGCACAAATTCATTTAATTTCTTCAACTTATATGGTGTTAATACATCCATGAAAAGCTGTCAGACCCTTCTAGCCTGGGGCTGATACACAGCCACCCTGGATCAGTTTAGTTTAGCCAGTCATTGTTCAATAACAAACTTTCCTATAGAAGCAGACAGCTCTCTCTCTTCCCTCCAGAAAACCTTGTCCTCTCGTGTTTCTTTGCTTACCTGTCACTACATGAAAGGCCCATCCTCGCTGTAAGTTCTGACACAGCTTTCTCATTAAGCACCACAGACGACTGTGCAGCCACAGAAAGGCTCAGTGCTGTGCTTCATACTTCTGTCACACGAGAAACTAAACTGCTAAGTATGGTAGCCACACTTCAGTTGGCATGCTTTGAACATGTGATTGCCATCATTTCACATAAAGCCAGGCAATCAGCAGGAGTTCTAATCATTACTAGATAGTTTATTTTCACACTATTTTTCATATAGTACATTATTTTGGAATTCATATTGCTGAATGGGTTAGTAAAGATTAAATTAGACAATGTAATGATAATCAGGACATTGTGCTGACTGTAGAAGTAATTTGATTCTCTGAGAATTTGACAAGGGGGAGGGAACAAGAACTAGAAGTTTTGAGTATCTCTGAGGTTTGAGGAGGATGGCATTAAACACTAAAAGAAGATTGCAAAAGGTATAACTAGCTGTGCTGTAGTTAATTGAAAAATAAAAAACAGTTTGAAAATTAAAATTGAAAATGGTGATTTTGTTTTTTTTAATTAAAAAAGTAAATGTTACATCAGACACTTTAAATTTTATATGAAAACAGAGATAGTCTAGGCTGATTTAAAAGTCTGTGTAGAGGGTAAAACTGAAAGTAGTAAAAAGTAAAAAAAAAAACAACCAAAACAAAACAAATAGAATTAATAAAATAGAAGGGGAAAAAGCCCTAGAGAAGGAATTAATACACCTCTGTTTCGGCATTAGCACTTTCAAGGAAGCTCTGGCTGCCTGTCAAAGCCCCACTGGAATCAATGGGTTACTGTATGGGTGTGGATATCAAGCAGTTCTGTGCAGTTTGCAGGCTCTTGGCTAAGATGTGAAGCTATCATCACCTTAACCACTGTGCTTGTATGCTATATCACATTTCCCCATCTGGATTCTGTTTTTTTGTCTCTTAAACCAGCAGCCTCCTTGGAGCAGGGACTGTCTCTTCTGAATATTCAGCACTTAGCACAATGAAACCTTGATCCCAACTGCAATTTAGAAGAGTAACAATTATTTTTAATGATATAGAGAGTAAAGATTTTCAAAACAAAGCAGAATTTGATCATCAAAAATGCTGGACTGGCCCAATACAATTTGGGAGTTATTTTAATAATTCCATCTAGATATTCACAGGTTCAGCAAATGTCTGTGAGACTTATATCAAATCCAAATATTTCAAAGATGGTTTTGGTGATGTTTGAAAATACACATGAAAATTTCAATATAATTACTCACTATGTATAGATCAACCAATCTCTCCTTCAAAAAGATTTTAACCAGTCAGTTGTGGGGTAAAGATGCTGCTGTTTGAATTAGATCTCTTCTTACAGAAAGCTGATGGTGCAGATGACCACTGAAATCCCCTGTGTGGGCTCCACATCCCACATGCCCCACATCTTGAGTGAGTGTTTCAAAAACCCAGAGATGACTTGCAACCACTTTTCCCAAAACTGCAAAGAGGGGTTAGTTTCAGGATCCTGAAGATCTGAGGTGACTAAATTGTTATTGATTTAAAGAATTTAGGAACATGCATCTTTTGAGCCCTCTCTGTCAGTACAAAACCACTCAAAAGCATTAGTTATTTTTGAAAATTTTGGCCTAAGCTTACCATAGATGTTGACAGAATAGGACATAATTATAGTTCATTGTATGATTTTAGATACTTCTGTAGAAATATTGTGTTGGCAATAGTGATATTTACACCAGCTTTACACCCTGGACAATGCCATTGTTCTTTGACACTAAACAGTCCCCATCAATGTACTTCAGAGGACTGAGGTACTTTTGGATACTAATGGAAATAGTTAAGAGCCATAATGGGCAAAAGAGACAGCACTCCTGTGACTTTCAAATATGGAGCAGTGAGTCCTGAAATTCATATTAATTTCACTTTTATGACTACATATTTTCCATTTGGAAGTCAACATGAAGAGGTCAACTGAATTAACTGAAAAAAATAATTCTTATCACAAAACTGTCTCTGCTGCTTTTATGGTTTTACCGAATCCATAAATTTAAGTTCAAGGACCAGCAGTTCCTAAGAAAACAGGCATGGAAAGTCCATTCTGAATGATTCCAGACCCGATGTTCTCAGAGGCAAGCAGAGTGACCAGGCAGTAGCTGTGTCTAGGAGGTACAATTGTGACTTTCTCTGCCCAGCAGCCTCGCTGTTTTGACATACAGCTGTACTAATACTGCCATCACCCTTCAGATCCCTGCAGCTGGAGAAAGGCACAAGCTAGATCTGCTTTGATTTAATACATAAATATCAGTTTTTCAGGTGCTTCATTCACATGGGCACAATACATAATGACTCAACAATGTAAAAATTATGATATTATGATTTGTGTCATTCAAGACACAGTACACAGGTAATCCTAGAAAGCTGGAGACTGACAAAAAACATATGGGTAACTCTTAAAACTGTTCACTATTAACAAGAGAAACATAGTAAGCCACTGGGGAAACTTGACTGAATTAACATTTTTGTAGAGTTGTTGAAGATGTGTATCTGTACATATTGAAGCAAAATCTTACACATAGAGCCAGTATATTCACACACTTTGGCTAAAATTTTCAGATACCTAGGATTAAAATTTAGTCCTAAACAGGTATTAAGTTTCTTAATTTTGCATGGCTGTGGACCCCATACTCATAATTCTCTGCTGAAGTCAGAGCTTCCAGATGGGCTCTGCCTGCGAATAATCAAGCAATTTTATTTAGAAGCCCAAATTTGGATGTAATATTTTAATACTGTAGATAGCTATCATGGTGTTTATTTCCATGTTTCTCTGATTGAAGCGTTAAGTATTCTAATTTATTATGTTGTAATAATATGGTTTTTACTTTTAAAAACTTGTTTCATTTGGAGAGCTCAGTAGAAGCAATAGGTGTAAAGAAGGTGACTAAAAAACTCTGACCAAGCTGGGGTTTACTTACAGGGAGTTGTATTTTTTTCTCTGACTCTAGTCATTCATGAAATAATACAAGTAGTGATCTACAGTACTGTACTGCAATTAGTCAAAGACTGATTTGTCTAATGGTATAATAACAGGGGCAAAATCTTAATGAGTCTACTTACAGCTTTGCACATTGACTTCACAAGGGATTTTCATTATTAAGGCTCTGGAGCTGTGGGCCACACAGGTCAAACCATATCTTGCTGCATACGGAAATCCAAAGCTTCTCTCTTTTTGTTTTGCTGGAGTTGATTCAAATTCACTGTGGTCCACATATGAAGAGCAGAACTTGATAATGGCTGAGTTGTGACAGGAAACATGATCAGCTCTGTGAGTGCCAGTGGGCACGAGGTGGTGGGGCAGGCCAGTGCCCCCGTGCCATCAGCTCTGAGGGAGCAGGCTGGCCCCTGGTGAAAACCCCTTCCACTCGCTGCCTGCACAGCCACCAAACCACTCTCAGCATTGCTGAGGGATCTTTGTGCTTGGGGGATGCTGGAAAAGGAAGTTTTTATATGTTGAAAAAATAAATGATTGAGACCAGGTTTATAGAAGGATGTATTATTGCTCTATGAGACTGAACAAGAGAGTCAGGAAAAATGTGGATGGTTCAGTCCTTCTGCAGCAGCTGTAGAAACCTCGTGTGCCTGGGGCTGGACTGCTTTAAATGGGGTGACAGAAAGGTAAATTTTGCCCCTATTCTTCCTTGTTAATATTCTTTTGCCACCGTGCAAAGCCAGAGTGCTGCTGTAGGCATTGTGGAGCAGACAGGGTGGGTGACAGCCATGCGGGTGGCAGGGAGGGGGGCACAGAGAGCTCCGGTGGCCATTTCCATTCCTGGAGTCAGGGATACCAGTCTCTGCCCAGAACAAGCTCTGTTTTCTCGGAGGGTTACAGAGATGCACAGGGATTTAAAAGGATGCAAAGCAGGCATGACAGTGGCTCCAAGTTGACACTATGAGTAGCTGATCTGACCTGTCCATCACAGAGGCACAAGCCAAGGTTTGTCCAAATTTTTTGGAGAAGCCCTCTGCTCCCAGCAGCCCATAATTCTCCCTCTTCTGTGGTGTTTCAGGCAGCGTGAATATCTTTTAGGATACTGAGGACACTAGCATGAGTGTTTTTTGTGTGAGAGAGCTGACAAGAACATCTTATTTCTGAAATTTCTGAATACATGATGAAAAACTAAAACCCTCTATTTCTTGCAAAACCAAATCAAGCCCACATAATTTTTCACATTGGCTACTGGTGAAATTTTGTAAAATCGAGCTCTCCATTTAATTGTCTAACTCTCCATATTAAGACATCTTTTTGCCTATTATGCAAACATTCAGGTAGATTTATATTAGGTGCATTATAAAAAGTGGGGATAGGTAGTAAAGATTATATTGATGTACATAAGACAGAAGACAACAACACATGGAGAAGAAAGATATATGACTGGCTGGAAGCATTGCAAGCTAACACTTTGCTAACTTGCCACATGTGTACATCACATAAGCAGCTGAAAATATTTAATAGTGAAGGCTCACACATTTACAGTGCATTCAGTTTGGGGGAAGTGTATGCAGCTGTTACAGATTTAAGTAGTATTTTCTTCTCCTGTTGGTGACACTGAAGCAAAAAAGTGCCAATAACTGAAAGATTATATGTTAAAGGCAGGTTATAACAAGGCATGATGTGGAAGTAAAAATAAATATTAGGAAGAGGAAAACTACTGCATTCTCTGAAAGTGCAGACATGGACTTTAAACACAGATAAGCCTCTCTTTTCTCTCTCTCTCTGAGACTTCCTTTGTTTAAGGACTTGCTTTGAATGACTTTCCAAAATGGACTACTAGCACAAAATTTAATTTATACTACTATGAGGACAAAGAAATGAAATTTTGTGTACCAAAACTTTCAAATGTGCTATGTCCGTGTTATTTATTTTTAAAATAATGATGGTGAAAGAACAAATGTTGTTACTTATAATGCTTCCAGTATCCTCAGAACTTGCTTACTATAGTCTTTTCACTTCCCATACAATCAGAATCTAATTTAATTGTATAAAACCATCCTCCATAAAAAGTAGTGCAAAATGTTTTGCAGAGAGAGATAAAGAAAGGATGTTTTACACTGATTGTCACAGCGACTTTCAAGGAGACGAAAAACAATCTCTGAGGATAGACTACCATGAAGATAAGAAAATCAGAAATAAAGAAGAAATAGCCGCAGAATTATTTTTGAAACTTAGATCAAGTTTAGGAGACACAGAAGAAGGAAAAGGGAAAGGGAAAAGAATGGAAAGGAAATGAGTTGTGTAACAACAAAAAAAGGAAAGGAAATTGGAAAGTTTTCAGATGAGATTTAAGAACAAAGACATTTCCGGGAGAGAGGGATAAGGCAGCAGCACAAAAAAGGGGAAGAACATCCATGCGGTGTAGGAAATCACAAAAGAAAGAAGAGTGGCTTAGCTCATTGTCAACCAACCAGGGATTTGGAAAACCTGGATACTGCCCTCTGTGTGCCCTTTGTCTCTCTGGACTTTCCTACCTATAAAATGGAAAACAGGTTAGGGGATGAGGTGTGAGAGTATCAAGAAACTTCTGAGAGGAAAGCCTTGAAAGGGCTATGGAGCAGTTGCATAAAAATAAGATATGGCCTGTTGATCTTCCCTGGTGAGATACAAATGTTCAAGTGTTCTTTAGAGTTGATAGATAAATTATTTTGTAGCAAATTACAAGTAGGAGGAAGGAGCTGTGACTAAGCCAACATAGAGGGGAGAACAAGCAGAGCAGAGTAGATATAGTGATAAAAGAGATAAAATTAAGAATAAGAATGCCTAGGGGAAGAATAGGGAACAATGAATTTTAATGAAGATGAAAACTTCCTTCAAGGGAGCTGGATATATAACTTTTGTAACTGGAGGAAAAGCATACCAGAAACACTGAACCAAATGTGTTATTCCTGCTTTTACCATCTTTCTCCACAATATGTATTCGAAAAAGAAATAAAATCCTCCCACGGAGAAGCTTTGAGAGGGAGGTGCCCTGCAGGTTGGCCAGTGTTGGCTGAACCCAGAAGGGTGAAGATGGGAAGGGACCCATCTGACAACGGCAGAAGTTTGGTTCTTTGGTTCTTGTCATGAGGAGGAGATGATGATGAGGAGCAAATGTGGGGCAATGATTTGCTTTTTTGCAATTTCTCCTAGAGGTTACTTTCTCCTCCTCTTCCCTGGAGTGATCAGAGAAGGCTTTCCTTCCCCACCTGCCAGTGCCTGCCTTGGCTATATTGACATGTGATTTATGTTTGTGGTGCACTATATAGTGATGCAATCTGTGCCATGTACTTAGTAAGAAGAACCAAAGGAAATGGCCTTAGATTGTGCTGAGGAGATACTGAAACTTCCAAGAAGAGCAGCTAGGGCGGAAGAGCTAAAGCAGGGCTGTTTGACTCAAGAAATAAACATCACCAAGCATTCACAGAAGTGAAGACTCTCTCAAAGCCACCCTTTAAGCTATACTTTTACTGTACTCATTTGGAATAATTAGCTGCTCTATACTTTATGAACTTTTATACACACCTTACTTCTCTTAAAATGTTTCTTTTATCTTCTACTTTACATCTTACTATACCTAAACACTTGAAGGGGATCACATTTAATAGTGGAGTCCATCAAATGTGGAGATGAGAGAAGGGGAAATGGGGCAGTTACCTCTGTGCCAGTGTTCCATCCACACTCTTTGAATAAGTCTGCACAATGACACTTGAATGAAAGCCTAAGTAAATTCTAGTTGATAACTGCATGGAACAAATGTGGAACAAAGAAGCTATGTTCTGCTCTTTATATGTTGGAAGAATGAACTTGTTGCTGCTTGATCAGTTCCTTGTCCTTCACTAGTGCTTGAGTTCCTCTTTTTGCTGGGAGAGCATGCAACTTTGCAGTGCAGGGTTGTGCTATATTTACTGACCTTTGACACCTTTTCCTCCCCCAGAGATTTAAAGGAGTTAATATGGGAAGCAGTTTTTGTCTCACTTTGGCTTTTAAATAGCAGAGTCTATTTATTTCTCATTCAGCAAGCCTCAATTATTTGTTTGTAAAAAATCATTTGGTAACAAGCTTAATTCATCCTTCATGTAACTACACTGGAAAACAATAACGTTACACAAGAGATGAATTTAACAAATATATAATTCTTGTAGGGACAAAAGGAATTCTTTCTAGAGCTGTGTGAAAGGTTTATTATACATGTCTGATTTAGTATATTTCTACAAATCTGAACATTAGAGCCTATTTGCCTTTCTTCAAAAGTACTTAATCTGAAACCAGGCCCAAATGTTGAACCATCACTTATGGCTTTTTAAGAAAAATTGATTTGATTATGCTTGTGCTGAGGTTGTATAATACTTACTTGCTCCTGGCAAGCCCTCCATTCAATATTTGCAATGTAACACAGAGCTGGGCAAATCCACACAGCTGCACAGCAAGAAGAGAACTCATGTCAAGCTGCCTAACTCCAGGTTGTCAAGGGCTGGGTGAAATGGTGGTGCTGAAGTGGTGGGAGATGGAGACCAGGCAGGGCTGTGTGACCTCTGTTCCTGTTCTGATATTATGCTCTTTACCATAGTGTCTGCCAAGACAATCCATTGATGTGTTAAACAACGTCAATCATATCTCTGTCATGCTGTTCTTTCTCTCCTCTTAACCAGGGGTGGAGCACACAGAGGCAAACGTCTTGTTTTGGATAAGTTTTTGATTTTTTGGGCTGTGTGGACCCACACACACAAACCTATGATACTATGTAGAGTGTAGTGTCTCCCTAAATTCATGTCATGTCTGTAACCAAGCTTTGCAGAATGTGGTGTGTTTGATTTGTGTTCTGAGGAGGTAATGCCATGCCCTGGAGAGAGCAATAGCCCATGACTCAGGACCCAGGATCCCTAATCCTGGCTGTGCTGCCAACCTGCTGCATGGACCTAGGCAAATCACTTGACCCAGATTCCCAAAGGCAGATAAGCACCACCTAAGATCTTTAAATAGTGACGTCCAGGACAGATTTATCTGGAGTGCTTGATGCAACTTATAAGCAGTGCTACAATGGGGTTTCAACTGGGTGACTGGGCAGCTTTCTCTCCTACTTTTAAAGCTGTACCTGTTCCTCATCTACATTCACTATTTCAGCTCCATCCAAATGCTGAAATCATGCATTTTCAAGGAGCACCAACATTCTACTGTGTATATGGAAAACCACGGAGAAACCCATCTATGGCTGGTAGCCTGTAAGCCCTGCAGTGAGTTTTAACTTAGGTGCCCCAGTGCCATGAGAACCTGGGGTTTGAAGGTGTGCCTGTATTCAGAGTATGTGTAAGACAGAGATTTAGGGAACATGGAGGCAGAGAAGCAGGAGTTACCTGGCTCGTTTGGTAGTTAGAAAATCAGCCTGGGGTGATGAAAATGTAAGTTCAGGTCTCTAATCCAAGCCAGGTATGGTAGGGATGATTTGGCCACAAATCTCAAAAAGTGTCTTAACCAGTAAACCACCAGAAACTCTGTGAAATACCTTTTAATTTTTTGGGGACTTGCAAGGGAGAGGGAAAAGCATGGTAACTGAGTCATGGATGAGTATTTTTTGTCTAGAGTCCAAGAGGCACCAGGACAGAGTGAACATACTCAAAACCCATCCTTCAGCCTGGGCATTCCAGTCTGGTGTTCTAGTGTTCCAGCAGGAACAAAAAACAAATGTCAGTAAGGAGAAGAAAGGTAGCATGCAGTTAAGAGCTCTGATGTCTTATGTGTCTCTGGAGAACCAACTACATGTCCTTCTAGGTTTTTTTTTGTCTCATAAAAGCAAGGAATATCTCCAGGGCATTATTTGCATGTGTGGAGGTGACCCTGCACACAACAGAGCACGACCTTGGACCTTGCTGTCACAACAGCAGGCAACACTTCTAACATTTGTATGGGAAGCTTCAGGAGAGGCAGGGGCACAAGGATGCTAGGCTCCTTGGAAAATCACAGTAAAAACATGCAGATGGTGCTCAAAATACACATTCATGCCATTCAGCTCTGGCCGTGTTCTGAGTAATGCGGCAGAATTCAGATTTCACAGATGTTTTCTGATTGTGGTTTAGCATATTAGATTATAAAACATCACCTATACTACACATTCTTCTTGACCTCTCCTTGACCTTGTCCTTGGCAGGACCAGTTCATGAACTGTCCAGTTTGCACCCAACATGACAATACCTGTAATAAGCTAGTGCAAGTATGTAGACTGTCACATGAGGGGCCTCTGTTTCTCACGATCAAAGCAGTGAAAGTATTCAGAACTCCTCGAAGGCCTGGAGAAGCCTGGTTCTGTGCAAGATGGAGTCCAGGCTAAAAAAAACAATGTATTTTATGAGTAGATCTGGAAGCAAAACAGCTGACTACCTCTTTTAGCCAAGCTTTTATATGTGGTCGTAGGGTTTCTGGGAATCCATGAATCCATGCTGGCATCTGCACACTCAGAATCATGATGCTGCAGGCCCTAAGTATATATTTAGACTGCGTCTACAAACCTTGCAGTAAAACATTAAATCAGCAAAATGAAAAAAAAACCAAACAAAAATGAGACATAAAAATGAGCTGGCTACTCTAAAACACAGATACAGTAATTATTTCAGTCTTTTGCTTAGGGGTGTACCAACTGTTTACAATTTACTGTTTGGCAAGCTGGGTGTTCTCATTTCCCTCATGGTTCAGGAGTCAAAAACATATGCTACCTTTAGTAATGAACTCTTCCAAGATTTGAAACTATCCATATTCATGTCACAAGAAATGTTTACACAAGAGCAAAATGCTCCAACATCAAAATAAATCAGTAACATCTCAGAGTTTATATTTCCATATGCTTCTTTGGCATAATAAAGCAGGCAAAGGGCTGCTGTTGTAAAATGGAGTTTAATTAAAAACAAAAGAAAAAAAAAACTTTATCAGAAATCATGGGCATCCAAACATCATTCAGAATAATGCATAGATTCAACATATTCTAAAGATTTATCATCTATCAATAGAAACAAGAAAATGCAATATAATCATACCTTCTACACACCTTGCATATTTTCCATATTATGTGCATAAATTATACATTCATTTTCATAATTATGGTAACATTCTAGTTTTCACATAAACTGCTATTATTTCTGGATACCAGTAAGTTTACATCTACCAAGGCTACACACTAATTACATTTGCTTTTTATAATGTTATCTATTTATCGAGTTTAGTTTCTTAATGGAAATTAATAGACTAGGTTTCTGCAGTAAAAAAAAATAATCAGAGGTAACACAGTGTTTTGAGTATTTTTCAGCTTTCTTGTTATTCAAGCTGAGAGGGCTTTGAGGATTGATTGGTGATTATGGTGTATGAAATAAGTTATAAAACCAATGTCCAGGATGTGGTTGAGAAGGAGTTAATGATTTCCCTTCTGCTAGAGGAGGTCCACAGCTGCCTGAACTGAGTGCAGGGATTTTCAGGGTAGCCAGCTGTGGGGATTTAATTGATTCACCCACCAGTCTATAAAGGGGGGTACCACAGGGTGACTCTAAATCCTGCTGTGATTAAGGGAGGAGGAGGTAATTTAGGGTGGTATTGTAGCCGTGAGAAGACCTAAGCAGGAATGACTAGATGGATAAATACTTAATGTTATTTTCTTCTGAATGTCAAGGGAAGAAATGAGGATTTTTTTTTCTTGATTGGTTTTTATTTTTTAACATGTGCTTGAGAAAAAGACTGCTCTTTCTATTTGTCTAATACTTTATTTTTCTAATGTTTAATGGAGCTCGTAATACTGTTGCTTGGATCTAAAGTTAGGGCAGCAAGAAAGCTTGAACTGAAGGGACATCAGAGGATGAAGATGTGCCTCAGCCAATTGCAGCAGATGAAGCTGAGTGGATGGGTGTGGGCAGCAGTGAGGAATAATCCCACGGTGTGTGGGATGCTGGAGGAAATCCCCTTGTCTATATATATATATAAGGGGGTGAGATCTTAAGCAGTCTTGGCTTTCAGATCTGCAGTGTACCTGTTTTCTGTTCAGCTGAGTGCAGTAGAAGGATTGTTTACTTTCCCCGGACACTTGCCTGCTTTTAACAGCAGGGTTTATCAAGGCCTGGCTTATCCTCTGGGTGGGTTTCCCTTCTTTTTCTCTGATTTAGAGAATTGCCAGAAATCTGCAACTTGTTCTACAGGGACACCAGTGGTATTGTAACATCTTCTGTAAGAAACAGCTTTGACTCTATTTTGATTTGATCCTCAGCACGTTTTTATTTTCCTTCCTAGCTTGTAATGAGAGAGGAAGTTTCCTCCCTCATTTTCTGCTTTGAGGTTTCCCAGGTTTAAGCATGGTAATTTACCTGAGGAAACAGACTTTATTCAGGGTAAGAAATTCTACATAAATACAAGACATTAATACCTATCAGGATCTATTTTGAATATTACAATATTAATTATTGTTTAGTTGTAACATATTCTATTTCTAACCTACTTTAGAAATAGTTTATTTATTTCAAGCACTATTTGCATTCACTTGCTCCTTCTCTGGCAGTAAGTGCTGTAGTTGAAATGTTTATCCAGAGAGGATGCCACAGGCTTCATTCAGCTATGTCTATGTAAATAGCATGTTGTATCTGAAGAATAGCAGTTCACATTTACATCTAGCCCCTCCTTTTGGCAATTATACACTGCTTATGTAGATAATAAGGGTCTCTGGGATGCTTTGCACAAGAAAAGAGCCATGAGCCTCACCTGCATGTTCTGCCAGGCATTCAGAGGTTGCTGTGATCTGCCACACTTCCATGGCTTCCAGTTAGCACATTTGGCAGGCATGCTCCCAAATCTTATTGAAGGCCTGGATGTGTGTGCATCTTCCCTGTGCAACAAAAACACACACACACACAAACACACACACTCCAAGACTTTTCTAAGTATTGGTGTATAAAATTTGGCTTTCATTGGTATTTTGAAACCTTTCACAAGGGATTTTTGTAGAGTCCTGCTTCTATAGACACAATGTGTTGACTCAGGATATTGTCATGGTTGAAGTGTTCTCAGACCATTTCCCCCTAAGATTTGAAAAGCTCACTTATCTTTTGCCCTCATTAAGGTCAGCTACTGCCTATGAAATACCTTATGTATTCAGAATGCTCAGTCAAGTGTTAATCATTGACACAGGAGATGTTCCAAGTGTTGAGAGTGCTGTATGTTAGCCAAAGTCTCATCAGCCCATGAAATCTGTTCCAGATCTTCTGGCTATAATTTATTGCTGGATTATTCTTTATTAATCCATGATAGGGTGCTCTGTTGTTCTTTGCAAGAAGAAAGGAGATAGTACTTGTTCACTTAAGTGGCAAACAGAACACTGAGAAGTGATGTGGCTGTTGATGGCAGCCTATGTTTTTTTATTGGCCAAGATATTCAAAAAGTCACTGACAACACCGTATTCCACTGCAGTCTCCCAGGAATGTTTGAGGACACAGGGTAAGCAGAGACTCAGAGCCTCCCTCACAGCTCTTCAGCTTTCCCTAAAGCCAAGGGATTGTTCACCTACATCCAGTGTGTTTCTGAATGATCCAGGAATAACCTATTATAAAATTGAGAGAGCACCAGTCAGCCTTAAACTGTGTAAAACCCAAATTGGATCTAATGTACAGGAATGGTTTAGATAAGCAGTCTTGTACATGTGAGATTATCTCTAAACCGACTTATATTCAGTTTGCCTCCTGCTATTAAAATCTCAGTCACCCTTGGATCGTAGCAGAGCCCAATGAAACATCACCCTCTTTCCTCTCTCCCTTTGTGCTAATGCTTTTTCAAGATGTAGCATTGCTCAGAAATATGAAGTGTGACTTGAGTATTTTTTTTATAATGCTCAGAAATAATTTCATAAGAGCAACTGCAGTAGTTCAGACAAGGGCTTGTCTAACATTACTGTTTTTGTAACAGTGGCCAAAATTGGTTGTCAAGGGAAGATTATATAGCACGCTCAAGGCAAATCTGTAAAATCTGTCCACTGAGTATTTTTCTGGCTTTCAACTATTCTGGCTCAGGACTTTGAGACCACTGTGGCTTGTCTGTTTACTAACCCTCTCCAGTTCTCTTTTCAAGTACTTATTAAGCCTGCCCTTGAACCCAGAAAAGTTTTGTTTCTGCCACATCATTTGGCAAGGATTTACATAATTTTGCTACATATGAATGAAGAACTGCTTGTTTGTTTTGAATTGGGATCAACTGGGTTCCTTTGGCCACCATGTCCTGTACTGAGAAAAGGAAAGAGCAATTCATCTCTATCTCATGGTTGTGTTGGACCTTCATAATTTTTCCCTTAAGTTACCTCTTTTCCAGGATGAAAAGTTTTAGTGACTGAGTCATCCCTTGTATAGAACCCATTCACCTTTATTGCTCTTCTCTGCATATTTTCCAGTTCTAAGACATTTTTTTCAGGTGGAGGTCTTATAGCTAACCACAGTTTACAAAATGTAGGGGAAGCATGGATTTGTACAATTAAAGAATAGATTATTTTTATTTTTTGTTCTGTATGTGTGAATGACTTTTCATGGTACTGTCATAACCCCAAGATTTCCTCTCCACTGGTTTTCTCAAAACCAATGCGATTATAGACATACAGCAAGCACTGTTTCCCAATAAATATTATTTTACCGTTATCTGTGTATTAGTAATGCAGCACTCTCACTTATTGGGTTCTTTTTCCTGAAATATTATCTTGATATTCATTCTGACTTTCATTTTCAGCATATTTTGTGAGTTCTGTAGTTTCCGTGATTGTCTTAAACTGTATATCAAACCCAGTTTTCACAAAGACAAACTCCCCAAATATCTTTCTGCAGGATACATTTAAACCTTTTTATAAGTTTTGAAAAGAAGTATTATATAGAAATAATTCAGTGGAAAAGAGTAGTTGGTGCTCAGGAGCTGGAATGGATTTCTGTGTAAAAGTGGCAGCATTTAAGAAAAATCATGAGAGAAGGTTATGAAGAAGCATTAGGAAGAGTGGTGTGAGAAGAGCACAGCCAGCAGGAGGTTTACTATGAGGAAAGGAGAGCTGACACACAGGAAGGACTGGTAGAGTGTGGTGCCTTGAAGTAAAGATGAAATGCTAGAATATGATACAAAAGGTGAAGGGGAAACCATTGAAGGAACTTGAAAGGGAATTTGTATGCTAAGAAATGGGGGAAGATGATGTAATACCTCTTGATTTCACCAGGAAGGAAACAGATTCAGGATAATTTTTCAGGTATTTTCCCAGTGTTCCAAAGAAGACGAGTATAAAAATGCAGGACACTAAAGCAATGCCTCATTGCGTGGGGCTCTTAAGAGCTACTGGGATGATAAGTGCTGCTGAAAAGTTTGATGCTTGGCTTTGGCTGTGGAAATCTGAAGAGACCTGCAAAACGTCATCTGCTCAAAAAGAGAGAGATTTTAGAATGTCCTTCCAATAAGCTGGACACTATTGGAGAGGGCAGAAAACATCTGACTGTTTTTGAGGGAGTAGTAGCAAGCTTGTCATCTGTATTCCTCATGTTGAGGGTAGATCAGAACCAGGACTCATCTTCATCACTCATAAAAAGAGCCCCATGGAAGATGCTCTCTCTTCCTGTCTTTGCATTCCCCAGGACAGGCTTCCCTGACTTCAATCGTATTCTTTGTGATCCTTGGCTCAAATCCTGTATACGTGGGCATTGTCTTAGCACTCATTCTCATTTGATGACTCCTACTTATGCTTTTAGTTAGGAAATTTAAAGAGTATTTGAGATTCTCAGCTAGTGTACATTGATGTAGACCTGTAAGCTTGTCATCTTTATCATATCCGCATCTTGGTTCCTCTATTAGAGGAAGTGGGAATGATGAAACCACCTGTAAAATGCTTTGATGATAAATGCTTGCAAGAAGTAAGTATTTTATTATTTTGACAACTTTTTCCAGCTGATAATATCCATGAGCATTTTAGTATGTTCCACTTCACCTATTCAAAATGGGGAGATATCTGGGGTATTAGGAAGGAAGAAGCAATTTATTACTAAATCTAGTCATTCCTCCTTAATAATGATGTACAAAGGACTGGACTTTTTGACAAATTATAACTGGAGAAAAGACATGTTTTCACCAGATGCATAGAACACAAACCAAGGTATTTTTGAGATAGTTGTTAAGAGATAATTTGGGATACTAAGCGTGTATTTAAGGTGACTGCTTTTTGTTTCAGGCTTTTTTTTTTTCCCTAGAGGAAAATAAAATACCTTTAGGGCCGCCTAGCTATTTTTAAAAGGATTTCAGACTATTAAGACTGTATTTGAATTATTAAGTTCATACTGCCCCAGGCCTAAATGTTATACCAGGTGACGATTATCTATAGGAATGTAGAATGTTTCCTGTTCACATTTTGATTAAACTTTGGAAACAAACATTTTTGTTAGGGAATTGTTTTAATTTCTTTTTTTAAAGTACAAAACCTTTTTTTAAAATGTTTTGCTAGAGCTCTCACTGAAATAGACTGATTTTATTGGCTATTCAGTACTCTAAAAATCAAAACACTTTATTCTGATCTTCTGTATCTTCTAGAAATGAAACAGAGAAATTACTAGAGCTTTACATTTAAAATAAAACATCAACAGATAAAGTGCATGAATAATTGTGAATGTGGAATCAAGCTGAGGATTGAGAATATTTCATAAAATTTTGAAAGCCTGCAACTCATGCATGCTGCAAACAGTGTATGTAGTTAAGTTTCTGTACTGACTGGCACCTCAGACCAAAGTGTTTATATATTTGGCTGCCTTTAGAAAGCATATGAGGTCTTAACCTTATCACAGTTATTTTAATGATGATGTTTTTATGTTTAATTTAACTGTAAATCATGTTAGTGGAGTTTTGACTGCTATGTCAGAGAGCTTAAAAACTGAGCTCAAGTTATTTCAAACGCTAAGAATTTGTCTAGCCTGTGATGTTTAGTCAATATGATCCACTCAAGTATGGAGCTGTCAGAAAGGACACCAGAGAGGATGGTTCTTAATCTGCTCAGTTTTGAAGGGAAGTCGGACCCTGAGTATAAAGTTAAATTTTTGATCTATCTCGGTAACTGTTAAATAGCCAATTTATGGATTTGTTAAGAGCATGAAGGGAGTCATAATGGCCTACAAAACACTCTGCCATGCCACAGTACATTTTCTAGTCAGATATCCATGGAGTGTTTACTTTTGTTGTATGGGAAATGATTGATTCAGTTTAGTTTATTCACTCTGGTGTCTCATACAGTGCTGGGTAAATACTTCAAAAACCACATTGGCAAATATTGGTTCACATGAATCCTGCACACCCATGTAAGCAATCATGAGGCTTTCTGTTTGCTTTCTTTTCCACAGGCATTCACACATTCAGTTTCTGTGTAGTCCAAGAAATATAAATTTAGAATGACTCTGTAGTTATTGCTGGAGCGTTCTTGTAGATCCAAAGCCACCCTCTGCCTTCCTGTCTCTGCTGATGTGCTCTTGATCCTGTGTGAAAGATCACCTTTCTGTCTGATTCTCCACACAAATTAAAAATAAAAATCTTCCTGGGGAACCTGAAGAGTTTATGGTCAAGGTGATGACTAGACTGAGGTGAACCTCTGGTAACGTTGTTTTCTCTCAGCACTTTCTCAGCATGCAAATCACACACTTCCAACGCGTAGATTTTTTTTTTTTCCAAAATAGATCATGAATATGCAAGTCTATGCACCAGACTATGAAAAAAGATCATGTGTAAGATGTTGGTGGCATTGCTTGTGCAGGAAAAGCCTGTTTAGATGATCGTTTGGGAATGTGTTTTCTGTGGGAATGGTTCAGATTTAAATGTTTCCCCAATATGCTATTCATACAATATTCCAGGAGAAACTGAAGCAAAACCATCGTGGTATCTTAAAGGAAAACAAGAAAAATATGTTCCTTATCTTTTTGTAAAAGTTGTCTAAAAGGTCTTGCATTTAAGAATAAATGAGTTAGGAAATGTAATAAGCCTAGGTTTGGGGTTTTTTGCCTGCTTGGCTCATTTGTTTCCTTCACCCAACCTACTCTGAGCCCTTTGGAAACCCCCGGCTCTGAACTCCAAGCTATGGGACAGCAAAATTTCTCATAGCAGATTCAAATGGTGTTTTCCTTAAATCCTAGTGCTTGCTGAAATTTTCATCTGAAAAATGTATTTACTATTTGGACAAGTAGGATTTTCACCAATGAAAGTCATTATTTTATGGGGCCTACATGGAACTCTACCTTCAGGAAACCTTTTGCAAAGTCATTTAAGATTTATTAACCACCCAACCCACTGTCACTAGTTAGAGATAATGTTACATATGGATGGATCCAATGGTGGTGCACTGTGCACAAATACAGCAAAAATTCTTGCTTCTACCACACTTTGACATAAGAGTTTTTACTTGAAAGTAAATGAAATATTCGTTTTCATTTTGATTCATGAAAGTACTTGCAAGATTTTAAAATGAAACTTGAAATTGCTGGAAGTCATCCTCTTTCCTGGCCCTATAACAGTCTTTATTTTTCATTCTTATAAGTTACATGATATTGTCTAGGAAAAAATTACACATGATCCTAATCTCCAGGCGTGTTTTTTCCAGGGAGAAAGCAGTAGAACATTTACAGTAATTAACATATTTTCCGTCTTCTCATTTTGTTAATGATATCTCTTTGAAGGCTATGCAGTAATTACTGCCCACAGAGGTATGTACTCTGAAATAAATTAATGACCAGTGACCAATAATGATTATAGATATAATCATCCAAAGTGGAATATAGCCTAAAATAGATACTAGTAACAATGTTGGAAGCAAAAATAAACTGCAATGTTAAGCACTGCTAAAATTATTTTAGAAATTGATCAGAAAAATAGAAAGTAACTTATTTTCTAATCATATGCTAATTTTAATAATTTTTCAGTTTTTATTTCCTAAACATTTCCTCAACAGGCTGATAGAGTAATAAGTAAAAAGCTAATGCTGTATTAGCTATGTATTTTTGTTGAAACCTATTTTAGAGATGTGAGTTTGTTAAAGGTTCTTATTTGACAAATGAATTTTTAAACCAGAATTAGAGCTTTAATTTCATGTAAGCATGAGTTTTAAAATCTCAGCCCCTAACTTCTTTTTTGGCAATTTCACTTGTTTAAAAAGTACTGCAGATGAAGAAATCTCCTGCCAATGCCTGTTCAATTTTGAACTAATATTTACATATAGAATTAAAAGGTTTAAAGGTGGAGTCTCCAATAGACTAATATGTTCTTATCATTCAAAAAAAACATAAAACATACACCCAATATTTCTTAAAAATTAATATTTAATAAGCAAGATCTTGCCTTTTGTTTAAGGCAGTAATTTATTTTTAAAATAGAGTTTAAAAAAAGTCAGTGTCAATTCTTTAAAAACTACACTGATTGAGAGCATGATTCTTTTTCAAAGAGCAGAGTTTAGAAGCCTTGTTGAAATCCAATAATTTGGTTGTTCACCAGTAGGAAATAGACATCTTAAACATCTTAAATATTCGACCCTTTGGCCTTGAAAAGCACATTTTTACTTTAGCAAACCTTAATATGCTCAGGGTGGTTTGGATTAACATCTGTAGTGTCCTTACCTGTCTTTAGGCATCTTGGGTTAAGGAAATACAGCTTTAGAAAATCAGCTCACCTGGAGGAGTTCTGCACTTTGCACCCTACAGCAATAGGCAGTGTAAAAGTGGCCCTTTTCTTAAATCTTCAGTGTTCTCATCTTTGAAACCATGGAGTTTGGAGGTATGTGTGAAAGAAGAGATGAATACCCATTGAATTTTGACCCAAGACCTTTATGTTCTTAAATTTACCCAAATTGATGGATTTAGCTGTGTTTGAGCACAAGTTAAGATACACTATCTCACAGTCGGTTAGATTCTGATTTTTCTTTCCAAGTTAATGTCAGCACAAATAGAAAACACGCACTGCAAGTGAACAATATGGGAGAGGGGGACTCTATAAAATCCAAATGTGCTTATAAGCAGCCACAAGTCCATTATCTGAAGTGGTTATGTCATCTTACACCAGCAGAAAACTCAGTCCTTCCACGTTTGATTCCTAAATCTCACCTTACATCAGATGTTCAAAGGTTCAGATGAATAAGATACGTCTCTGTGCAGTGTGTTTTAAATTAAAAGCTAGTGAAAAGCATGTCTCTCGATTTCTGGATGACAGTCTTGGAAAATGTGTTTCAACTGGCAGCTGCCCTCTTCCTATTTGCCTGCACCCTCACCTAGAAACCAGCACCCAGCAATGTCAGAGCTGATACACTCGACAAAACCAGTCACCTCTGCTTGCTGCTTCTTCCCTGGTTTGTCTGGGGCGCTGAGAGGTGGCTTTGAAAGGGCAGCGTGTACAGGGCAGGAATATTTCTTGAGGGTATGGGAGGTTGTTCTCTCGTTTGAACGAAACCAAGACTTCCAACTGATTTTAATTTTATTTTTAATGTTCATGGGAACCAGTCTTACATGCCTGACTGAATTCAGAGCTTGGATT
Organism: Thryothorus ludovicianus; assembly: GCA_013397245.1. Classification (NCBI taxonomy): domain Eukaryota; kingdom Metazoa; phylum Chordata; class Aves; order Passeriformes; family Certhiidae; genus Thryothorus; species Thryothorus ludovicianus. The sequence goes on along the minus strand of VZTB01004784.1, from coordinate 165,752 downwards.
TTTGGCAGGTTTTTATTTGAGCCCAGCTTGGCTGTTTTTCAAAATGTCCAGATTGCTCACATTAAATCTGAATAAGCACTGCCCACTAGTTTAATCAGAGTCATCTGGTATACCTCTAATTAGTGTTAGTTAAAGTTGAAATTCTTAATAACACAAAATGCAGCATTTTTGGGATGTATTGTGTAAACTCCTAATTGTAAAAATTGTAGGAGAGAAAATATCTTTTGCAATATTATTTAAAAATTGGAATACATGAATTATGATGACAATAACAAAATGGTAACAAAAAGAGGCTAAGTTCCCAAAAAATACCATCTTTATCCATTTAGGCATGCATACTCATATACAGTATTTTTGATACAAATGCATTTATGTACTTTAGTTGTTGTTCCTGCTAATACAATAATTGACTGTAACTGTATATTGTGCACAAATCAGTAAAACATGTACACATCTGGGAGTATTTCAGCAATTAAATAAGCATGTGACACTGTGGGTTCAGATGTAAATTGTTTCCTGGTCTTAACCCATTGCAATAAATGATATGTAAACAAAGTATTATAAAAGTATCTTTCTGTTTGAATTCAATCCATGTTTTGCCTGAGCCAGGAACAGACCATTACTGTCATACTGTAAGTTGTCAAAAATGAAGCTTGAAAATTATTATACTTGTGCAGTTATTGGCTCCTAAAGGATCAAGGCCCCCTACAAATCTAATTTTTTGTATTATGATCTGTATCTATGTGGTGCTTGTTTATGTGAAATTCTTCCCTGAATTCTTGCCTTTGATGGTGTTTTAACTTTTTTTATGTCAAGACATAGGACAATTAAAACAGCAGGTCCTGCAGTTTGATTGTTTTATTAAAGTGTTCCCCAAATCAGTAATGCTAGATTTGACTTTGATTTTTCAGGTGTCTCTTCTAAATCCTAGAGAACTGGTGAACCACACTCTTATATTTTGTAGATGAGCTATTGTTTTTACATTTGTAATGTAACAATTGTACAAAATGCATCTGTTTTCTCAGATTTATGTCTTCAGATGTTCTTGTTTCTCAATCATGTTTCAATTGATACTCTGGACATAAAAATATAATTTACATTCTTTTTTTTTTT
>VZTB01004784.1:60280-164633 GCA_013397245.1 Thryothorus ludovicianus | reverse complement strand
TTTTTCCAAGGGCATCTGTTCTTAGCCACAGCTGAGGATGGGGCCCACTGAGCTGACTGGAAGGATCCACCTAGAATTTGTTGAATTAAGTCCTTGCACCTGGATATAATTGTCATGCTGCTGTGCTGGGGTTTTCTTAAGCTACTGGTAAAACAAATTAGCTCAATTTAAAGTGGCATCCAGTAGGGAAGCAACAACTCACCTCATATAATGTTTTTCAAATAATTATTTTTCTATTGCCAGTTTTGCTTCATGAATATTTTCCTAAAGGCAGGATGAATTTTTAGATAAAAAATAAGTTAAAAAGGAGAAGTAAAGAAAAGCATTCTATTCTGTGTATCTGGCGAGTTACAAGTATTAGAGTGCTATGCCATTATTGATTTTGTGTGACTGTCTCTTAGATAAATGTGTGTATAATTAATATGTAAGTACACGTTAAAAGGAAAGCAACAGCAGATAAAATACATTTAAAAATGCAGTATCACAACACCACTTCTACCCTTCCAAAGCAGTCTCTGCACACACTTCATGTACTTTTTGCCAGATTTAGCACTATAATGGTATAGCTGCTGTTTTGCATTTGGGAAAGATTCAAGCAAGTTTGTTTTTTCGTTGAACAGTAGACAAAGGTAGCCGTTTATGTCTGACATGGGAATTTGTATAAATACCATGGGATCTCATTTCCTCATATATTTTAGAGCTGTTTGAACTTGGCAACAAAATTCACAAGCTTCCTGGAAGGTACACAAGGGTTCATCTCCTCAGTTGGACTCTCAGTGGCAGGACTTCACATGAATCCCTGGAATGTGTGCATCTGTGTTAGCTTCAGCTTTTCATAATATTCCCCAAATGTAGACTCTGGGGGAAAACAATGAAAAATCACCTCTGCAGCTGAGCATTTCAGGATGACTTCTGAAATGGAAGAAATAATACTTTTACTGGTGTTGTAAATATTGCTGTTATTTTATTCGTAGGTGAAGTGCTAATTTGGAGAAGAGAGGGGTATGTTCACTAAGCATGGAGGGTGCTTTTGGATGTGCCTCTGGAATAACCCAGCTGTGACGAAAGATGCTGCTCTTTTGACCTGGTCATGTCACTGTGGATACCAACTTAAATTGCTAAGATGCTTCTCAGTTGGCTAAAAAAACTACATGGACTGAAGCTACTTCTTTTTTTTAAAATTTTTAAAGTAAATTTAAGAATATAAAAGGAGTCTTGGTCATTCTCTTGGATACTGTGGCAGAAATATAGATGTACATAGTATTATAAACCATCCTCTTAGTTACACTCTCCTTTAATATTGGGTAGACTCAAATGCACCAGCAATGTGAATTAGGAAAGCAGTTCTTTTCTAAAGGATAGCAGAATGTCCAGAGGTCAGAAGTTAAATGTAGAAGCTGCTGCCAGTCCTTCAGCTGTGCTGTGGGTCTCAAATTTTGGAGAGTGTATGTGTACAGTGGCAGGGGCAAGCAGGGACATTTCTGTGGCTCTCAAGAACAGTTTAACTCACGCAGGCATCAGCTTCAGGTGATCTGTGTGTGCCAGCAGTGCTGTTACCTGCAGAGCGGCTGTGTGGCCCCAAGGCCACTGGGGAAGTAATAAATGCATACTGTCCTGCATGGAGGAAACTTTCAAATAGCACCTGATTCTGAATTCAAGACAGTTTAAGGGTGTAGTACTGTTGGTTGTTTTTTAATTGCCTGTTTTTTTAAAATATAATTTGTTTCTTAATCACCGAGTCCTATTCTTGCTTGCAGTGCAGCCTGTTTTGTTCAACCCAGCCTTCTTCCATGGTATGGATTTGTCCTCAGTGCTCCAGCTGAAAGCTCTGCACAGATCTGGGGTGCAGAAAATTCAGAGAGCAAAAGGGCCAGCACATGAAATAGCACTGAGTTATTACTCCTCTTCTGTGGAAGAGCAGGTCATGGGAGAGAGTTACCATACCCTAAGCCATTGTGCTGGTGCATGCCCAGAGCAAAGTTTTTCTTCAAACTGACAAAGCCCTGAACCAATGCATATGAGTGGGCAAGCAAGCTGCTTTCATATAATATTCCTTTTTATAAGTTCATTTTTCATGAGCTTCAGGAGAAAGAAAAAACCTTCAGTCTTCCCTCAGAGATGAGGTTGTAACAGCTGTGCCTGGTGTAAAGGATGCCTTGAATCCTTTCTGTGCTCCCTCTCCTGTCCTGGCTTCCAGGGAGGAGAAAATAGGAAAAATTAGTAACAAACTGAGTTAGGTTTTTTTTTTCCCTTATGTGATGATAATCCTAGGACTACACTTAGAGAGAAACTTCCAGTGGGAAATTAAGCTAAACTGAAAACCATAACAAAACCCAAATAATCGAGACTGCAAGAATTCCTCCAGTGTTTTGTTCTTTAATGCTTATTAATAGAGACAATACCAAACCCTTTTTGTTATAGGGTGGATTTTTATTTAGCAAACTCCATGGCACGTCGTCTAATTTAATTATTGAACTCAACTCACAATGTGGATAAACGTACAGACATGACTAATAGCATTCTCTTATAATTTCATTACAGAGTAATAGACATGGTTTTTTAAAACAGATTTTTTTTCTTCTGTTACAGAATGTTTGTAATATAAATGAACTGTCAGATCCTGCCTTATTTTTCTCTTTACCCTCTTTTCATTTCTTTTCATATTTGATTCATAGAAAAATGCGAATGATGGGTGCTATTGATTTGGGTCATCTGCACGCAATTCAAAAGAAAAAAGTGATTTTTTTTTTAATTGCCTATCAAGTAATTGGGAGAGATGTAGAAAAAAGTGGATTTATGCAGGAAACAGAAAACTTCAGGTGAAAGAACTGACCTCTTTTATCATTGTAGAAAGAATCCATCTTCAATAATTAATAGTCAGACTATCCCCACACTGTTTCCTCATGACATCTGAGAACTGCTGCACTTCTTGAACCAATAGCTGCTATACAGCAACCAGCATCAATCCTGAATGAAAAAATTGTCCCAACTGCTGGTGAATGGCACTCAGTGGGTTCCCCATTGAACTGTGCTGCGAAACAATGATGCACATTGGTAAATCACCGTGTGTGCCTTTCAGCTCTTATGCATATCCCATACTGGACAGCTTCCATTCACTCTGGCACCCACTGCAAACAAATGTAAGTATGCATCAGAGATGAAAGTGAAAATGCATATGTTAAATCCCAAATGGAAGCAGAAGAGTGTAATATATACATAGTTGCTTAGCAACAAACATGTTTTGGCCACAGGAATGGTGACATCAGTCAGAGGAGCGAGAGGGAAGCTGCTCTGCCCTCCTTGTCTCCCTCCCTAGAAGCCTCAGAAAGGTCTTTTCTTATTTCTTTCAGAGCAGAAGAGCGAGGGCTATTGTAGACATTTGTTTATGCTATTGATGCCACAGACTGTAGGACAATTGGGCTGGGAGCAGGGAAATCTGTTTTCCCTCTGGATGTCTGCTGCAACGGCGCAGGCCCTCCCATGCAGGCAGGTGCTTCCACCCTTGCTGCATGGCTGGTGCAGAGCCCCTCTCCCCCAAAGCACTCCAAGAGGAGAAATGAGTTCTGAAAACTGCTGCAAATAAAAAACATTTTTGGCATTTCTCACTCTGCCTTTGACGCTATCATGTCTTTCATGCTCCTATCATGGGTCTCTATTGTGACTCTTTCAAGCTCCTAGAAGCTTTTATTTTACTGATGTTTCACATTCATTGGGCTCTGAGTTTTTTCAGAAAAGCAAGAAATGTTGATTTCAGTAAATCACACACTGTCTATGGCTAGTAGACAGGTATTTATTAATTGCTCTCATTTCAGGTGGTTTGAATATCTCCTGTCTCTTTTCCTCCTTCCTGTACTGTCCTGCCCTCTGCAATGGGAGGCAAAGGAGGCAGCTGGTGAATCCTGGTTCCAGTAATGTGCAGCCCTCCATGCAAGTGGCTCCTACAGACACAAGTGCAGCTCACACACCCTGTGCCACAATGTTTTCAACAGCCTGGGTGCTCCACTGCCCAGAGCACCTGCATGTACAGAGAAATTGCATCTCAGGGCTCAAATCCATCTGCCACTTTGGATTGCTGCAGACACATCCCTGCATACACTCTTATTGAGTGTTTCCTTTTAATTCAAGGTAATTAATATGTTTGTTGGATCCCCAGTGGGGGAAAGAACATATCAGGCATGCACTTCTCTTTGCAAAGAAGGCTTTCTCTACACAAGTGAGAGATGTGTAGGAATGCAAGATATACTGAAGAACTCAAGTGAAATTAAAATAATGGATGAAAGCAGGCTTAAAGGAGAATTATGGTAAAACAACATATTTATTTCCATTCATGGAGTGTCTATGTAGCTAGTTTTGTTTGCTTTCATTTTTGGTGAATTCATGGAGCACCTTCCTCACACATTATCACATATCAAACTGACAAGGGATAACCAATAATATGCCACTTACTATCAGATAAGTTTTGGGAAAAAAGTATGTAATTCTGAAAATATGGCAGAACTTGAGACAAGGTGGGGTGATGCCTCTGACCAGAAATGCAAATGAGGTCACTCAGGAAGGGTGGATCCAAACAGAAGGCAAAGACAAAAGACTGGAAAACATGAAAAAAAGTGTGTCATTGAATCTTTCTGAAGAGCTAGAATATTTTCTTCTCTTGAAATTCCAAGGAAAAGCACCAAGAAGTACACAGTTGATGTCCTCAGCAAATAGACGAGATGAATTCTTGTCTTCATTTTCCATCTGTGACTTTAAGCAGTTCTCCTAGCATGGCTTTCAGCCTCAGTGGCAGTCCTGAGTGATCCTACAGCAATTAAGATAACGTATGGATCAGAAGCTCATGGCTGGCTCCTGAGTTGCACCACAGGTGAAACTGGGCTCCCATATCTAAATTTTGTGAAACTGGCAGCTTGAGCAATGAACTAAAATTGGTTGCCTGGAGTTCCCCCCAAGAAATTCTCCTACCGTGCTACTGTGCTTTCCCCAACATGTAAACTCTTCTTTTTTAATTTGTGAAATGAATGATTATATAGCTGAAAGATAATTAAACTAGAAACCAAAATAGATGTTTTCAAGGCCTGTTAGATTGCTGGTATTTTAAATGTGACTAATAAAATTTTTTAATGGTAATTGTTGTCATTGAGTAACAGGAGATTTTAAATTCACATTAATTACTGAACTCTTAATTTCCTAATATATACATTTTAGGTTATATCTCTGTGCCTCTACTCATTAAACATAGCCTCAATTAGTTATCAAGAGTTGGCTTTCTTAAAACTATAATTTATAATTTTCCTAATGGGATTATTATAACCACGTGGACAGGTAGTTTCCTTTTCAAAAAGATACATCTCCTTGTTAAGAAAAGATTATGACTCTATCTGTGTTTTTAGTAGTTGTGTTGTGAAGCTCTAATCAAGTGTCTCTAAAACATATTGAAAGTTATTAAAAAGTTCACATCTCTAAGAGTAAAGTTTGAGTTTGAAGAGTAATAGTAAGAGAAAAGATGGGATGGAACCATGCAAGTTCAGAGTTTTCATGAGTCACTGACACTTTTATGTCACTTGGAGCCATGGAGATATTCTTAGAAGCTCTGCTGGTCCAGTGATATGATTGGGGAATTTGGCTTTAAGCCAAGACTTCTGACACTGTTTCAGTATGCACACAGGCCTCATCAAGAATTATTAACAGTCTTGTAGGAAAAATTGCAAATACCTCAGACTCCATTTAACCTCTCCCTCTCTTGATAACTCTCGATAAATTAATAAAAAAGCTAAGAAAACATAGTTTTGATGAAACCTTCCAAAAGATGGGTATTTTTCTGCTTGGAAAAATATGTTTGGAGATCAGTTATCAATGAGACACTGTTCAAATGGAAATCTGTACCAAGCAGGACCATGTGCTGTGATCTGTGCTCACTGATTAGTGTCAGTAGTGTCCGGGGTGCAAGAACCAATTATACTCATTAAAACCAGAAAGAATGTGAGCCTGGGAAAACTGCAGGTATGTTGGAGAGTGGAGCTGGAAATCAGATCGGAGAAGTGATTAGAAAAAATGTTATTCCTCATGGAGAGAAAATAAAAGGTATTTATTGTATATACAGAGAAAAAGTTGGCTGCAGAATGGAGAATTAAATATTGAATTCTAAGGAAAATAATAGAGAAGTTATGAGTGATTCAACCTGCATTTAAGTCTTCAATGATACAATGTTGTGAAAAAGAAACATGTATGGCTGGGAATTTTTTTAAATGAATGTAACCTGGAAGACAGGTGTATACACCTTTCTACTTTCCCTAGCACAGACAAGCTTTGGGCATTATTTCCAAAAAGGACATGAAGGAAAGGAGAGAATCCTAAGCCAAGTGGTCAGAACCAGAGAAACTGGAAAGATGGGGGCTATTTACAACGTACAGAAGGAAGCTTAAAAATCTTCAAATACCTAAAAAAGGTGCTAATGAGAGGAAAGAAATTAATTAATATTTCCCCTTGAATTGATAAGAATATATAAACTTAAATTACCCAAAGAAAAATTTAGGTTAGGCATTATGAAAGTCATAATCAGAGAACAAGTCAGATGGCATTGGGAAAATATGTGCATTTCCACTGCTGAAGGACTTTACAAAGTGGTTAAATAAACAGCTGTCAAAAATTGCACAGGTACAGTTGATTTTTGACCTCTTAAAATCCCTTTCAGCTCTGCTTTCTATTATTTTCTCCAAGCGGATTCTCTCTCTTGGATGCTTGTTGATAAAGCCAGCAATCAAAATAATAATGTGGAAGCAGAGGCCTGTAAACAGAGGATCTGGTACTGTTTCCAGTCGTGTCATTCAGCCTCTGGTGGAAAGTGCCAAGATATGTGCTTTGGAAGGCTCCTAGGGCACATAGCTGCATGTCAGCCTATTTCAATTAGCGTGTTGAAATGGCGGATTACACATCTCTATAAAAATTAAATTGGTCTCATCCCTGAAATTATAAAAAGCCTGAGGATCCAATGGAAGAATGAAATCTTGAGCACCTCGATTTCAGGGGCCACTGGAATGTGTTGTACCACTGTTTCCGTGGCACCCCACTGCCATAACTTGTCCTGTCAGAATGTCCCCTCTCCCACAGCGTGGGGTCACGGAGACACGGATGGAGACCAGTCCCTAACAGATGGCTTTCTGCTTGGACTGTGTTAGCTGCTAGATGTCAGGGAGCCCTGGGAGCCTTAGTTCTGTAGTTTTCTGAAGACAGGCTAGCTCTCTTAAGCACCTGAATTCAGACTATTTAAACGTGCGGTTTAGATGGATTTTGAGTGTTTAATTGTACAACTGTCCTCTCTGCAATATCAAGCTTGTGGCACACTGTAACACACTATCATCCACTGCCCCAACTCAGGTGAACTCTACTGGTTTCCCTTGTGTGTTCAGTCTCTTCTCTCTTTCGAGTCTTCTCCTTCCAACCCATCTGTCTCATGCCACCAGCCAACACATTTGCCTTCCCCAAGCTCTCAGGGAATATCTAGTGAGATCTATATAAGACTGAAAAATTTCTCAGATTTTCTTGTTTCTTCATGCTACTTGAGGGGGCTGTCAGTGTCCCTGAAACTTTTGGTCACCACTGTGGTCCCTTCTCCCTGTGCTGTAGGTGGATAGCAGCCCTGGGCAGAGGCAGAGACTCAGCTCTTTGTGTATCCTGTATTCCTGAGGCAGCCAAGACTTTCCTGGTAGCCCCTCTGTCCCCAGAGGCTGCAGTGGTGGGTGAGTGGGTCATGGACAAGCTCTGAGAGCCACAGGACTCCATACTGCTCTCCAGAGGGAGAATGACCTCTGATCTTCCCACCCTGTGTTGGGTGGTGACTAATCCTGAGGGGAAAGCAAACACAGGGAAAAGACCGGGCAAAGTTCACACAGCTCCCCTGGGGAGGGAGCTTAGCCTTCCATGTGTGGATGCATGCTCTGTACATGAATACAGTGACATTTCTGTGTCTCTAATATCTCCTCCTAAAACTGCTCCAGGATGTCTTGCTTGTTGGATGTGGGTGGATCTGGCATTGAGTTTCTTGTGGACCAAGGCGCAGGGTTCTTGGGAAACGGTCTCAGGAGTTGCTATTTCCATAACTCTCATTCTCCAGGGACTGGGGGAAGTGGGGACAGGAAGAATTGTGAGATTAGCTATTATAAAAAGAAAAAAAAAACCAAAAAACTGCTGTCTTTGATGCTTGATGCTTCAGCTCTAGAAGTACTGTCTTCTAGATGTCTATAAAAGTCACTGACATTACCATGTCACCGAATTTGCCGGCTCAGCTTTTGATTCTTTTTGTGGTGAGAAAGACACTGAAAGGGGGAGGGGGGGGACAGCTCCAACAACTACCAGCAGTGCTTAAGCCTGGCACACCGGGTCACTCCTCCCTTGCCATCCCTGTCAGCCCCAGTGCCACACCAGCCACCACAGGGAATGCACGGTGGCTTTGCAGGTGCCCAAGCAAGTGCAGTGCCAGGGAGGGCTGCCACACCACAGAGCTCTTCAGATGCAGTTTTAGGTGGCAGGTGGGAACACAAAAGCTGGATGTGCAGGTTCGATTCTCTCCGCTTACCCCTGTTCTGGGTTTTGACTGACAGACAAGAAATAGAAAGCAAACATATTTTAGGAGCTGCAAAGGCACTAGTAGCAGCAGACCTGAGGTTCAGGGACTTTTCTGGACTGTAGTTCAGTTTTCAAGAGAGGAGCACTGGTGGGATGGGAACAGATTGAATACTGCCTGGTATTTTCCTTTGCTTTTCTTTACTTCTTTTTCACCGGGGGAAACGTTCAGTGTGGGTGCTCCTGAAAGGAAAGGCTTGGAGGCCCATCTTATGGCCTCCAATAACATAATTTGTACTTTAAAAAATTTCCTGATAAATGAAACTTCTGCATTATTTAAGACAACATCAATGAGCATAAAACAAATTTAATTTTAAGTTGAACTGATCTGAAATGAAAATGTTCTTTTTAGATAAGGCCAGAATAAAATGCCTTGAAACTTTTCTGCCTGGTTTGGTTTAAGAAGTGCAGTACAGCTGAAATGGACCTATTCCTCGAGGAGTTTTTTATTTTGAAAAAGCAACTTTTTCTACCTGAAAAATACTGCCCCCCTCCAGTTAGAAGCCTAACGACTCTGGTGGTTTGTGGTGGGAATTTTCTGAGGTGCATAAATAACTTGGATAGTTATGAGCACTTTACCCAGGACCAGATTTATCATATTTAATGTCTTAAATATTGGTGGAACAACTTGCATTAAGTCCTATGTATTATAATTTTTCGTGATCAATTCCATATTTATAGCATTAATCATTTCTCTGCAGTTAATTAAGAGAATTGATGGCTCTCAGGCTTCCTTAAGCTGATTCTTTAAATAAATATATCAAGCAAGATCTCCATTACCCAAATCAGAGTCTGTCACAATAGCTGTGCAGGGGCCAAAGAGACAGGAGCACAGATCCGGAGAGCATCCACAGGGACTTGACAAACAAAAACGTGATATTTCAAGCTTGTGTCTCAGTGGAATGGGGAAATAATAGCAATGTAATCAAGGGAGTGTTTGTGTAGCCCTTATGGTTTAAAAACCTTTTGCCTCAGCCATGCTAATACTCTGAAACAAGGATGCTGATTATATGACCAGTTGTTTGGCATGTGTTCCTAAACTGGTTTATAATTACCAAATTAATCTCTCTGAGGTATTAAAAGCCTATTTGCACAATCTTTGTAAAACTAAAAGGGAAGGGAAGCACTTTACCTGTGCTGATACAGAGCCCTGCAAATAGCAACTATTTGTTTTTGTAGCTGTTGTGGCTCTGGGAACAAGTAAATACAGACAGCAGGAAACACAAATACAGAGGCAGTGCAATTGGAGGCTGTCAGGAAGCAGTATGGTGGCTTCAGGAGCTGAATTCGCCTTGAAATAAGCTTTGTCTCAGTATGCGTAAGAGGCTTTGGCACTGTATCAGACCTCTGGGGAAGCCACTCAGCAGGGTGGGGATTACTATAGTTTGTGCTTCCCAATTCACAGCAAACTTGCTTCTCTGTCATCCTCGTGCATTAACTCTCTCTGTCCCACCTCGGCGCTTTTTGTGGGGATTTGCTCTGTGCCGAGCCCGGGGCCGGGCCTTGCCCGGGGGAGCGGCGGCAGCCGCGGCTCCAGCGCCGAGCGCGGCCCACGGCGGGCAGCCACAAAGATGGCTCGTTTTGCCAGGCTGGATAATTCTCCTCCGCAATGCAAGTGCTGGAGTTGCTCTGACAATACCATCTAAAATGCAAATGAATTATGCCTGCGTCGGAGAGCTGGCAGTAAGGGCTGTGTAGACCTGCTGCAGGCATAAACTTCCTCCTAATGGGGATTTTTTTTCTCTCTCTGTGTGAACACATGGACTCCACTCTCTCTTTTGAGGTTTCACAAGGGTTAATTCTCTCTTAGCTGTGGGAATATTTTTCGTTAGGAGCAACTCGATGGTTATTCCTAACACATGACTATCAAAGAGTCAGATTAGCCGAGGGGGAGGGGAAAGACTCCTGAGTTTGCACTTCCTGTCTCTTAATAAAGCTGAGATTCCAGAAGTATTTAATATCATTGTGGTTTACATAGGAAATTGTCTGAACACTCTTAGTAAGTAACTGAATATATGGCTGCTATATTGAATACCATTTGTCCACGATCATTTTTCTTTCAGTTATGTTAGATATCTAGAAAATGTTGTAAAAGCAGGATCTTGTTACGGTGCACAGCTAAATGAGGAACTATAAAATACAGTTTTAAAAATTTAAATATCTAAAATGTATTGAGAAATGTGAGGTGCACCAGTACTAAAGAAACAACAGCAATTGTTTTATATGCACTGCTAAGGCAATAAAATGTGGATTCCTTATGTAGGTCCAAATGTAGCAGCTGGATTTGGCTTTATGAACCATGAAAAATAGTTCCCATCTGGAAGTTGATGTTGAATAAAGATGCAACAGTAAGGCTGCATCTTACATGTAACATTTATACGTTTCCAACTCAGTACAGCACTAGTATTGGAGAGGAAAGAGTGAGGGAGAGGAAGATGGGAATATACAAATCAGAAGCCTCTGTCCAACATTTTAATGTGTATTCTCTAATTTAGAAGCCTCACATTTTGGCTGCTAGGTTGGGTTTTTTTAATTTTTTTTTTTTTTCTGAATAACCCTACCAGTAGTCAACAGTGTACAAGTGAAAAAGGCTTCTGAATGTCTTCCACCACATTCACTGTTTCAAAGATCATTGTCTTCATCTCCCTGCCAGATAAGTAAGAAAGTGATAATGTTACTATTCTCTGATATTCATCCCCCCAAGCCTCCCTACAGCCTTCCCACCTATCAAATTGGCATTTAAAAGTACATTCATGGGGCCTGCAAATCAGGAATTCTGTTTCAAAGTGGCTGGCCCCTTGCTCTTTACCTGCACCCTGCCATGAGCAATGTTTGCAACATGCAAATCCCTCATTTTCATATCCCAAACCTCCAATCATAAGATTCCCAAGAGATCCTATTTCGTCTCACAAAAATATATAAAGGTTGAGTTTAGAGACCTTTTTACAAAATCTGGCCCCAGACAAAACTCTATTAATTCTTAAAAGATTTTGTTAGATTCTTGATGCCCCAAAGTTTTTCTAAAATTCAAACTGCATACAAACATAGTCCATGCTAAAATCTTACACTGTAAATTAGGTTGTAAATTCTTATTAATAACATAAGGCAACAAAAAGTCAATAAAGGAATGAAGTTGGAACATTTTATTGGCTCTTTTTTGCTTCCTTGAGCAAGAATTATTTCTAATGCAAGATGAAGTGTTAGGAGACGTGATGATCCCCTTTTTGCCTAGAAGATGTTGTGAGGTTTCTTTAACTGCAAGACTTTCATGGTGGCCCCAGTGCTGCAGTGCATCTGGCTGAAAAGATTTCCTGTATTTTTCTAAAAGGACGCTGTTATTGTTCCTGCTGCTCTGGTTGTTTCCATGAGCCTTTAAAATGAAACCAGGTCCCACACCAATTTGTGAGGCAGACATTTTAAATGTTGGGAAAACTTTAAAATCAAAGTTGGATTTTGCAGGTATTCACTGTCATCAGACCATGGGAATCTTGAAATACCCTTAATCCACATTTACCTTTCATTTGGAATAACAACAGACTCCCGATGCTTGCCAACTGTAGTCCTTTAACATAGGAAATAAGAACCACATATGTTTAATATACTGACATGTGCAACACTCTGGTGGTACATGTGGCCCACTGATGTGATCACAGGCTTTCCCCAAGTTAGCTCTTCAAATCAGAAGGCAGTGTCACCCTTTCACCTCTTGATATCCTGAGATCCCACACCTACACTGCATCCTCCAGCTTATTCCAATCCCCTTCTCAGTGTAGCAATAGAGCACTGGTACTGGAGAGGAGAGAGAGAAAGAGAGAGGGGGTGATGGGAATATATTAGAAGCCACATAGCAACATTTTTGTCTGTATTTTCTAATCTGGGAGTCTTAGGATTTGATTGCTTGTTTTGTTTTTGGTTTTGTTTTCATTTTTTCTCTTTGTCAGATAACCCTACTACCAACAGTCAGCACTGTACAAGTAAAAGGCTTTTGAGTGTCTCCCACCACATGCCTTCATCCAAAGCCCATTGTCTTCATCTCCCTGTCAGTTAAATAAGGTCACGTCCCTATTTTGTGATATTAAACCCCTCAAGCATTCCTCGAGTTCCTCTGGAGGTTTGTCCCAGGAAGAGGACACGGCTGTGCAGGCACAAGAGAGGCCACAACTCCTTTGACAGAAATTGTGCCACAGCCTGAATGTCTGCCATAGCGCTTTTTGGAGAAGTTTCTGAAGCTGAACTGAATGTTTTTGACTCTAGCACTCTATTTTCCATGCAGGGATCTTGGAGTTTCTGGCAGATACTCCTCAGGCTGGAATCCAGACAGCTTGTCTGAGCACAGAGAAAACACTCTCCTTCACTCCTCAAAATATTCGGAAAAGGCCCTGTGTTTGCTGCTCCTTGGATAAAAGCATCTCTAATGGTGAGTGTGGTCTGAAAATAGCATGATGGACCTTCTTCAAAGGAGATTCATGCTTGTAGGTTTAATGTATCAACAGCAGCCCAGCCCCTGAAGGGAAGGGGTCCTGGGCTGTGTCTGTCACCTGAAGCAAGAGCATGAGGGTGGCTCTGGGCTAGGCCAGGTGGGCAGCAGAGGCAAAGGGCAGAGGGGGGACAGATTTGGGACTGCAGAGTGGGAACACTGAGGTCAGAGGAGCCAGTGAGGCTTGAGGAGGGAGGAGAGACCTAAAAGCCTGGCCAACATCCTCCCTCACTCCAATCCCTCCATGATGGGGCTGTCTCAGCTCTGCACTGCAGCCCCTGCATGTGCTCTGTGCACCTTGGGCTGGGAGGGTGAGGGCAACCAGGCTGTGGCATGGAGGGGACATTTCTGCTCTCGCTCTCTGCCAGCCAAGGGGCTGCAAGTCTTCAGCTTCTCTTGGTCTGGCAGGAAGAGAAAGAGCACAGGGCTGCATCCACAGGAATGGGCTTTTCAGGGTCAAGGATCCAGTTCCTTCCTTCTCTCAAAGCAGAGCAGAGGATAGCCATTACTTTGTCTTTGTCTTGAGCATGCTCTGGATCCAGTACAAGGACCATAAACATTCATTGACTTCCCTGTCCAGCCTCCATGAAAAAATCCCCAACACCTGGAGGAAGCCTACAATGTTGGCTACGGCATATGGAGGGGAGACTGCCTCCCTCCACTGTATATATACATTTATTGTTCAAGCTAGTTTTGTAATTAAAATGGCATTAAAGAAGTTAAAGTCCTTTAATTTTAATAGGCCTTTAAAGACCTAGGCTTTCAAGTCCCAGACCCATTTTTATCCTTAAACATTCAGGGAAAAAAGAGATTTTTGCATGGAGTAGATTTCTATTCCCATTTGCAGAATCTCCAGCCTTTTCATTGTTTAATTCACATGCATGCAAATGTAGGGATTGTGCAAGCCTTGGCAGGGCATGCTCTGGAAGTTGTATCCACTGCTGAACAATTTAAGCAGCTAGGTTTCATGGAGTTTGGCAATCCCTTCCACAAGTGCTGAATCTAGGCCAGGATTTAGGATAGGCTTGCATGGTGCTATTAGAAAGCACAGGTTGTGTGCAGTTAGCCTGGGAGCTGGAGAGCAGAGCTACAGTCCTGCTTCTGTCCAGTGGCTTTAATAAAGAATCCCATTTATATTCATTACCGCAACCAAGTCCTGTCTCTAATCTATCGCAAGGGACACTATAGATATATTATTTCTTTGTAGTCTCAAAATGCTCAGATGGTTTTTAACCTTATTAAATCTAAACCCCTTAAATGTGCTTCTGAAGCAAAAGTTTTAGCAATAAGCCTTCCAAAAAGTGCAAGATTTACAAAGCAGATTTATGGCTGTGTGGTGAGTTAAGTAACATTTCTCTCAGCATATCATTTGCCAAAATTAGAGGAAATTCCCTACTTTAACTGAACAGGGAGCATTAGCAATGTGTATTGTGCTGGTAGCACTCTATTAGCACTCTAAGAAGCAAGACAAGAAAGTGTTAATCTACCTAGATGATGTTCTGATGGTTGTTGCATTTCAGGAAATAATAAAACTTTGTTTGAATTACGGAATGCTTCAAAGTCCTCAGGATTTCACATTTGCTATATGAGAATAAAATTGGTCATGACCTCCCAGAGTCTCTATCTCTGTTTTTTAATAGAACCAAGAAAACAATACTTTTAAAGGTTAAAACACAATCACATGTACTGTGGCTCCATGTGATTGTTTCTAAGTGTGCAGGTACTATGTTGCTGTTTACAAGCAAAGGATCAGGCAGGATGTTTCACAGCTGCTGTGGGACCTGGTGCAGCATCATGGCAGTTTACACCACACAGAAAAAGGCACACAGGTGCAGAAGCTGTAGGTATTGATGAGCCTGAAACTAAAAGACAGATCCTCCTAGCCAGCTTAGGATTTTTTTTTCTGGTCAGAAATGATGTAAATTATCATTAGCTGAATGAGAACGTTCTATGTTACTAAAATAATATGCTATCGACTTTTTGCTATATTGTGAAATAACTAAGCAGACTTTTTGGCTACAGAAAGAGGAAACAGTGCATAGACTGGACTTTGATTTCAGCATTTGGTAAACAGTATGATAATGCAGATGTTTGTTCATTTTTTCATCTACATTTTGGGGCCACATGTTTGCAGTCAAGATTTGGAGACTTGTTTTCTGAGTTAATTGTATTCTTTAAATTATGATTTTAGACAGAGCCAGCAGGAAACTAAGGAGGAACTACCTAAGACCACCTCTACACTCACAATAGTTAATTTATTGTATCAGTCAATGCAAAATTCTGTGAGTGTAGAATTAAAAGCCAATCAATGGAGGAAAAATAACAGCCTTAGAAACACCAGTGTCAGCGTCTCAGAGGCAGAAGTTCCCCTTTCTGTATTCTAGGCAAAAAGAGTTCTAGAGTGGACCCTTCTTCTAGCACCTGGCCTGGGATAGGATGTGTATTCTGACAATTTGGCTAAATATGCAAGCTGAAAAATGAGCAAATATACACTGTAAAATTCTGTAGCCAGATGCAACAGGAAAATAAATTTGTCTGTCTCTAGGCAGAGTAGTACAAAATGCATTTGAGAGATATCTTTTCCCTAGACAGGGAAAGCAAAAGTTGGATGAGTGTTTACTCCATCTGCCTGTTTTGGACAATAATGTTCAAGGTGACCAGGAAACACTTCAAAACAACATATAAGCATTTCTCTGAAGGAATTTCTTCCTGTTTGAAGTGCATCAAATTCTTAAATGGGTGGATATTGATTTTATATCAAGGAATGTGTCCCCTAACAGTGTGCTACTGAAAACAAGTTGGTCTCATCAGTATCTTCGATGCACTAGTCACTGACAATTCCAGGGAAAAGGGATTTCCCTGAGTAACAGTAATTTATAATATGAATCCATTCAAAGTACATTATTTTTGTAGCTTTTATGTTAAATGATGTGTAAGTGCAGTATGAACCAATTGCTCAAATGGTTAAAAATCAATAATATGCATTTATAGAAATGTGAAGTGTTCCCAAAAATTAATTTACAGAAAGTTTGAGGTTAGGTCTGTATTTATTTGAGGATCTTTCACGTATTTTTGAAGTACTAGAAGTAAAAATATCCAATTTTGAAATTGTATTCTGGGCTATAAGCTTTTAACTTGGAAGTAGATCCATCAGGAGTGAAGTCTGTATCACTTGAGAGAGAATCTTGTTCTAAGTATGTATTGCTTTCAAAGAAATAGATACCATCCTTTAAGTTTGGTTTGTTGATAACTTCTCAAATACTAAGAGTGCATTTGCAAACTTGGCACTTGACAGAAAAAGAATCGTGAAGGCACAAAAATATTGTAATGTCAGGTTCTTGGTCTTGTTTCAGGTGAAATCCAAAATGCACGAGGGGTAAAACTGCAGACTGCCAGAGCAATTAATCCGTGGAAACCAAGGACACAGATTCACGTGTGACTTGCAGAAGATGCATGGATGTATCCAGCTGCCTTCAAGCAGAAGTAACCCCCGGGGGGAAAGGCAGGGTGCATGTCTCTACTGGTCACCCCCAGGGACAGCTTTAAGCTGGTCCCAGCTCCCCTCTATTGGGATCTGTGCCTCCCAGGAGAAGAATGGTTGCACCTCAGGCAAGAAATCCCCAAAGGCACAGGCTTTGCTGTGGGGATTCCCTGCTGTGGGAGCCCTTCAGACACCAATACCTGTCTTCTTTCCTATACGGAAACTTAGGAAAGGGTTGGAATATATCTGAGGGAATTCTGCCAAATATTCATGTATCTACATTTTCTACTCACTCAAGGGGAGCAGTGGTAACCAATGTACTAAAAGTCTTCAAATGCTGACAAATACAATTTAGCTTTGAAGGCTGCCAGCAATTCTATGGTAGTAAATCCCATTTGCAATCAAAGGGTGAGTCATTAGCCTTGACATTTGAGAAATGGAGATTACTATGAATTTATGAAAAAGGTTCCCTAAAATGTTTCCTTAGCAACTGCTGCTGAGGAGCCTGGGGCATCTCTCAGGTCCCCAGGCTCAGGAAAGCCAGCAGCAGTGGAGCAGATGGTTTCCTATCCACTTGCTGTACACAGTGCTAAGGGTTCACTATCCCTTTCCACTCTAGTCTTGTCTAAGTGAGGAAAAAATGGGGTTTTCTTATGTTCAGTTACGTTTCCTGAGCTGGCTTGATGCTATGAAACTATTGCAATAGGCACAGCTTATTATGCAACCCTGTAACCTACACAGGGCTATGAGCAGCTTGGCCAGTTCCAAACATGACTCCAAGTGAAGTGATGTGACAGCTTGTTACCACAACAAAAAAGCATATCATTTATTTTAAATAGTTTTGTTGAAAAACAAAATAAGTAGAGAAAGCTATTAGTTTTCCATTTGTCCTCTGTTTCTGGAATGCTCTTAAGTCCTCTACTCAATCCTTTTCTTATAGCCATGAGTTTTTCTTCTAAGTCAAGAAGATAGAGTAATGAAAACCTTCCATCTATAGGGAAACAGAATATTTCTTGACCTGCTGTAAAAATCACAGCCATCAACAATATTATGTACTTTGTAACTCAGCTGGTTAATTTAATCTCAACACATTTAATTTGGTTAAGCCAGTGAAAAGTACTTCTCTCTTAGTTAAGGAGGATCCTTAGCTGCCTGCCACATCAACAGATAAAAGATCTCTAGGTGAGCAGTGGGAAGATGGGAACGGGGGAGAAGGGATCAAGGGTGTGTGGAGAGGCCTGGGTGCTCCTTGGAAGGGCAAAGGGGATATTGATTGGAGGTAGAAGGCCCTGGGGTTATACAGAAGGAGGAATCTCTTGAGTGTACTACAGCAACATCTGTGCCTTGTCTTAATCAGGTAGGCTGTGAAACCAGAGATAAATCCCAAGAGAAGCTGGACGATTGCAAAGCCATGGAGGAATACCCTTGTGGCATCTGCATAGACCAGTGCAGAAAGTTTCTTCTGGACTTAGGGAACAGGTCTTGGTGAAGAAGGTGCAGCACCTGGCTAGCACATACTATATCTTTTTTTTTTTTTTTTTTTATTAAATTAATTCCTTTACTAAATTAAATTCTAATTTTCTGTTCCCAGTAGTCAATATTCATTTACATGACTTCCTATAGTGGTAACATCTCATGAGTTTCATGTATATGTGTTTTTTTTTCTTCAGGATTTTTCAGATCTAAGTGAGACCAATAAAAAACCTAACAGCTTCTAAGGAAAAGATACTACTGCTGGTGTAACCCACAACGCAAATATGAGCACAGAATATTTTCAGAGGAGTGATTGCACTTCATGACATTCTTACAAAGATATGAAGAATATTAATTTTTTCCAATGGAAATAAATCCTTTTTTTCTCCTCTGTGAAACAAGACACCCCCTGTATTTCTATTGCTCCTGCACTGTGCATCCACTGAGAATGGCCTGTCATTCTGCAAACTCTCATGTATTTTACAGAGTCAACATTGCTATTCATCTCATGCAACTGCAGCCAATCTTGCCTGCCAGGTGAAACGCGATGTTGAAACAGAGAAACCGTCTCAAAGAAATACAAGCTCTCAAACTGTGAATGGCTCTGTGGATCAGAAAAGGCATTTTGAATTACACCTGGAAATGAAGCAGAGAGCAGCGAAGTCCCCGGAGCGCGGGTGCGAGGGCGGGAAGGAGGAGCGGCGGGGCTGGCGGTGCCACCCGCGCCTGCTGGGGCTCTTGCAGGTCGGCCCTGAGCACATCCGATATCATTGGGAGCAGCTGCAAGCTGAGCCCAGTGCGGTGCTCCCAATACATTCCAGATGATGAATATGATGCAGACTCACTGGAAGAAAAATATATTTTCTGGAGAGGAAAACAATTGCTTCTCAAAGCACGACAATGAAGCTGAACCGATGCTACATGGGCATAAAATAGAACAGAACTTTTGGGCAATGGCTTTAGCTTCTACTAAATCACCCACCTGGAGATCCTTTTGCAGAGTGAGTTTGGATGTATCAGACCCCAAATATTTTCAGAAGTATATAAAGTTGAAAAATTATGCATTTAAACCTCCCCAAAGGGACAGATATTTTGTTGTGCCATAGCCTCTAGTTTTCGTGTTAGCAGAAAGGTGCCTTTGCCACTCCAAACAACACGTGGGCTGTCTCAAGGAAGTTATGTAAAAAAGGCTTGGAAACACCACTTGATACAGTGGGTTTCACTAGCTGAGTCTTCAGAGGGGACTTGAACGAAATTTGCAAAAACATGTCAAAAGTTAAGTGGTGAAAATCAGCTTAAATGCCTAATTTTAATTTTGTTCTTGCTCTTTGTTGCTTCATTGTGGAGGGAGGGAAGAAGCTGTCTTTTTTCTCCCTGTCCTTTCATTTTGTTTGGGAGAAAATGGATGTTGGTGAAAAGAAGAGAGCTCTGGCAGGGACTGGAAAGAGGTTGTTTATTCTGTTTTGTTTTCCTCAGAAAGGGGCAACTCTTCTAAAACTGGTGATGATCCAGTTAAAGGGGGACTCCGGGTGTGGAAGAGAAAAGAAAACTAATAATCAGCCTCTAAATGACAAGTTTTCTCTTGAACAAAAGAGCAACAGGAGGCAGTGCAGGCAGGGGGTCAGTGCCCAGGGGTAACGTGACCAAAACAATGGCTGGAGAATGTGTGTAGCTTTTGCCACTCCAGAAGCTGCTGCCCCAGTGCCTTCACTGAGGGACTGCAAGAATCAAACCTGACCCAGTGCTGGACAAGTGTGGTGACACTTCTGGAGTCCTCTGAACAGGAGGCAATGACTGACTGTGGGTAACACAAGCAAGAATTGAAGAATTGAGAGAGAATCCCCCCAGTTCTGAGTGACAGGTGTGATTGAACAGACCCAGCCAATAAGGCAGAGCCCCTACCAGCAGTGGGGCTAAAGGTGGGGTTTAAAGTGAAACTTCAATTAAAGATGGAGACTGCTTGGCAGTGTCTGTGCTTCTCTTGCACTTGGTTAATTGCCTGTTGGGGAAAACCAGTGGTGCTGGATAAACTGGAGCGAGATGATTTTAAACTATTATGAGTATTCACGCAGAAGTTCATTCTGGTTTAGACTAAATTGGTTTTAATTTCAATTCATGTAACTTCTGTGTAGACGAGGCCTATGGCTTGCCATTTTACGGCAATGGTGAATTTATAGCATATGTGCTCCAAATGGACTATCATGCAAATTCTCCTGGTATTTGCTCCAAGTCCAGTTCCAGCTGTCAGTGGAGATGGAGAAGCAGAATAGACCACTCACATGGCCTCCCATGTAATGCAGATTGGATCTATTGTCAGTCAGATGGACTGGTGGTGTGGGAGCAGTGTGAAGCCAGTTCTTTCACTACATAGTGTGTAAAGCAATGAGGCAGACAAAAGCTGGGTTTAAATTAGGGAATATTTCTGCCAAATTTCATTCTCTGGAGCAGAAAAATAAAACACTTAATGTGTCTGGCAATGTTTATTCTGTGCACAGTGTTTTAGCTGATCATAAAAGAAAAGCTACATGTGAACATTATCTAGCAACTTCATCGTATTCTGAGATGAGAAAATATGATTCCACCATGGTCTGAAAAAGTATTAGACTGAGAAGGCAGACAGAATTTGGCAAGAAAACAAGATGACAAGAGAAAAAAGAAAAAAAGGTTCTTTTTGATTTGGTAGGAGTTACCAGTTATAATCACAGCAAAATCATATCTGCCACAAAGGCTCCATTTTGAAAGTCCTTGATGTCCTCAGTGTCCTGCTCAATGGCCAGAGGCTTCCCACTCAACCTTCTTCCTGCTTATTCAAAGAAAAGCAAGATCTGAATGATTGGAAAATATATGTGCTGCTCATGCAGTAGCTGCCTGTGCATGAAAATAAAAGAATTCCTTGCCTATGCATCATAGGTAACTGTGCTGGTAAGGAGGCACTAACTCTCATTACATCCATATTGGCCCTCTGAAGATTTGGCCCTGAATTCTTACTGGTGAAGTATTTTCCATGATTTTTCCACTGTATCTTAGAGGTTTGTGCTCCAATCATCCGATACCTTGACAGAAATAGGAGACAGTGTTAAAAATAATCCAAAGAAATAATTCTAGACCATTTTTAATTGCAAATGATTGAAAGAGCAAGTATCAGCTAATGTGAATGAAAACATAGTTGTGTAATCCAAGTAAAAAGAATGTCAAGAATAACAACTTTCTAACTGGATTTGGAAAAATAAACAATCCTTTCCTTTATTTGCATAATAAATATGGCGTGGGTAGCAAAAAATAACATTTTATGAATGCAGTAATGTGTTTTTATTTCTGCTGGTTCAAAATAGCATTTGCTTCTTGAAATTAAATGGAATTTGATTGAGGTTTGTTCTTTCAGAGCCTTGTCTGGTACAAGGTAATGCATTGACTACCCTATTGATATTGTAATTTTTCTATTATATGTAGAAATTCTCATATTGCAAGTTTCTTGATATTTCACAAATTTGGGACCATTAAGAATGTTTTCCACGTCAGAGCTATACTAATTGTGACTGTGTTGATGACATCCACCATTCTACTTAAATTGAAAATTGCTGCTTACTAAAGAAGTTGGACCCTGAGCTTAAGTCCTTGGTGACTGATTTGATTAGTCCATTTGAGTGAGAATAGGGCAACACAGGGGCTATGTTAATGGAACTTAAACAATAGGCCATCACTAATCAGAGACCTCAAGGTTGAAGTGAGGTTAATTGTTATGCGGGTGGTATTTGAAAAGAAGTGTTGACTGGTGTAATGCACTATGGGACTGTAACATTTGAACATGCAGCCCTAAGGCCAGAGGTTTTGTTTAGTTTCCCAGTGAAATTTAAAGCTACATTATGTACATCTCTAAACAACAGCCTATATGCTTCTGCCTTTTGATACATCACAAGAGCAACAGCTAATTGATAACAGAAATGAGCCCCCGGGCACAAAATTCAGATCCAAATCTGGTATTGGATTTTAATCCCTTTCTAAACTTGGTGAGGTGGGAATTGATTGAGTCTTGATTAAGCTCTTCATGAAATGCACATAGAAGATTCAAATGACTGCCCCACCCCCAAAAGTTTAGAATATTCTAAATTCAGTTTCAGTTTAGTCCTAGAGTGCACATTTGGTGGAAACATATGAGCTGACAACTACAATGTCAATGCAAAAACATTTTGGCATAATTGGGAAGAACTGTTATTGGTATTGCTGTGCAGACAGGGATTTATATCTCAACATGAGTGGCATGAGTTCTAGCTAGATTTCTGAAGAAATGCAACTTGTATGAAAATATTGGTATTTCATCCTTCCAGAAACTGGGAACCCGTAGAGAAGAAGTCTCAAACTTCATGAAAACAACCTTAAAGGGCGCAGAGCTTCTCAGTGATCCCACTGAAAGGGGGGCTGCAGACTTGGCAGACATTACATGCACTATAGACATTAAATTAGCCTGCTATTCAGTGGAATAGAAACAGATCTTGTAAACTGGATTGATACGTGCTTAGGCTCCTTACAGCTCCATTTCATGTGGTTCACAGGACTTATTTTTAATTAAATAGAGTTTGGACCTCTGGTTTGAGTGCCTTCACTGCACATGTGATGTAAAATTGCCTGTAAGGAATGTATTAGCTGTGCACTGAAGACTGGCTGACAGTGCAGCCCTCCTGGTTGTGACTCAAGTACCCCTTTGGTGCTGGCATATAGCTTTAGGCTCAGTTTTCTCCAAAGGAACCTGGTTTGCTACCACAGACTAGTGGATGAAGCTGCTCTGGTGTGAATGCTTTCAAGGAAATGAATGAGATGAGAAAGAAAATCAACCAAACTGGGGCAGGGTGCCATGAGGGAGGGGAACAACTCCAAAATAATTCAGAAATAATTGATTATTTTTTCTTACAAAACATGGAAAATAATGACAAAGACAAGGGGACGAGAGGTGGTGTAGATGGGAACAAAAGGCTTCTTTCTTCTTTTGCTGTAATTCAATCAATCAATCAATCATTTTTTTTCAGCATGAAATTTTTTTTAGGAAAATAAATTTTCAATTTTTGTGCGTATAAAGTAGCACCAGAGGAGGGGCAGGGAGAGGGTTCCGGCACACATAAAAATCTAGTATGAGCTTGGGAAATGTAAGGACATTTTAACACAATCATATAAGGAATTTACAAGGTCCTAAGTCATGAATAAGTGCCTTATTCACAGGAAGCCAATATTTTGATGTATTCCCATGGCAGAAACAAAATGATGGGCAAGAAATGGACAGACACATAATACACACTCCAGTTGTCCTTTGCAGTCAGTGCCTTTCCCTAAAAAGAATCCTTTCTCTATTTTCATTTCTTCTATCTAAATAATCACTCCTCCCAAGCGTACCCAACATTAGCAAAGTCTTTCCAATGTGATCAGAAGAGTTACTGGGTGCTGTAGACAGAGCAGCTGGGGGCCTTACAAGAACCACTGATTCAAAGTGTTTTAGCATAGTATCCCACACACCAAATAACTACTTAAATGAAAGTTTAATTGCAGCCCCTAGGGAAGGATGGAGGAAGGGTCAAACTGTTAGACACATGTGCTTTGTTCTTTGTAACAAAAGCCTTTGTGAGTAAGTAAATGAGCTCTGAAAAATAAAACGAAATTGTGTTTTGATGTTTTGGATATCGACTATATGGGAGGAGAGCACACAAAAGGAAACGAGGAGCAATTTTTTAAAAAACAGTTTGTTATCTACCGCACCATTTACATTTGCTTTAAAAATCCCAGTAGTCTTCAAACTACCTGCTAATATTGTACTCTGGGCAAACTCAGGGCTCAGGGGTAATCTGGCAGGGATTTGTTTGCTTGCCTGTGTATTACTGCACCTATTGCAGTGTTTAGAAAAATCATGTTTTGGGTAGTGTCTGAAGCTGCACACTTCCACAAGGACAGAATGTGCTCAGAGCTGTACAGATGCAGAAATAAGGTCCTATTCTCAAAGAGCTGAATGTTCACAAAAGGACCCAGCAGCCGACAGGTGGTTGCAGACTGGTTTTCTCAACAAGCATCCAGCCCAGCCAAGCGTGCCCTACTGAAGATTTGTCCCATTGAAGTCAGATGAGAGTATTTTCAAGTTCAAACGAGCTTGAAAATTGCAAGGGACATTTCTCACTGTGTGGAGGCACTTTTTT
This sequence comes from Thryothorus ludovicianus, assembly GCA_013397245.1. Classification (NCBI taxonomy): domain Eukaryota; kingdom Metazoa; phylum Chordata; class Aves; order Passeriformes; family Certhiidae; genus Thryothorus; species Thryothorus ludovicianus. The sequence continues at coordinate 140,413 of VZTB01004784.1, read as the reverse complement.
TCTGAAAAAAAGAGAGCAGAACTGTGCCTCCTGAAGACATGAAATCCTTCTCCCCTGCATAAGGCAGGTGGTATGAAGAATGGAGAGGAAATGCATTTAGCAGAACAGGTGGCTTGTTCTCATTGGGATTAAATCTTTCAGGTCTGCCTTTTGCTTTGGAAACTACCCTTGCTTTCCATTCACATGGCCTCAGGGTGAGTCTGTCTTCTGTTTCTCTGTGGTGCTGTGAATTATCATTCTAAATATCATTAGTGTTCGAGTTTCTTCCACACCTTTTCACTCTGCCCACAAGTCACTGAGCTGACTTTCACAGGGACATTCAGAACAATTTAGACTGCCTTAGTTACCTGAACAAAGGCCACTAGTTGAACTATGGAGATGCCATAGTTGGAATAGTTTGGAATGTTTTCTGAATTCCAGTCCCTCAATTCCACTCCTTTGGCTTTAAAGATGTATACAAACAAGTGTTATCCATGGCAACTGATGGAATAAATAGACTTTGGAACCTGGAACTTTCTCAACTTTATAACATACAACAGCCCCAATGCCAGAGCCTGAATTCAGAAAGCTCCCTGTACATAAGACATTTTTATGGCTGCCCTCTGTAGGGCTCCCTTATTTTAAGCATAAAGTCTGGGTTCTAAGTTTGTGTTCCAGCAGTTTTACCACCGTTCCCCTGGCAATGAGTGAGGTAAAGCCATCTGCCATTGTAATGCAGTGTGGGTGTTCTCACTACAGCCCTGTCACTCCAGCCTTTAACCTCACTCAGCTTTCAGATATGGGGATACCCATCTCTTTGCCAGGAAAGGTTCTTGAAGCTGTCAGTTCACTATCTAGATCCATCTCATTGCACTGGGAACTCCGGCCTCAGCCAGAACTCCCACGGGATTCAGGGGGTGACCTGACAGTGCTGAGTAACTGCATGGCTTGGCCCATGTGTTCATGCTGAAGGGGTGACAAGAGGCATCATATTTAACATCCTTCCATGAAAGAAGAATGCTACACATGAGCCATGCTGAAAGTTGTAGTCCCCTTTCTACCTTACTTTCTTTTACAAAAAGCTTCGAAATAGAATAATTTAAATGTAACAGACAACAGAAGTTTATTTAAGGACTTGCTTTAATTTGAGGATAATCAAAACTTTCAGTGGTGTTGCATCTTTTTTAACAAACAACAGTAACTTCAGAAAGATCCTTCTGATTCACAGCTGAGCTCTCAGTTTCCTCAGTGCACACTCACCAGAGCTTTGATTCACTGTCCAACGTCAGTAAAAGCTTTCAGATGTTTTAACTAACTAAACATAAAAAATATTCTCTCAGATCTAGATACCTTTTTTTGAGGCTGGTTTTGGCTGAATCACCTTATTTTTTTATCACAATCAACATAAACCCAGTAATGAAATAATTTTTAGCTGCTGAACTGTATTTGTTGTTACTTTCTTCTGTCTTATATGTCTGTGTTTCCAGGTAGCACAAAACCCCTCACTAAGCAAGCCAAGTTTAAAAATCCCCCAAGGTTTTCAAATCAGCCTTCAAAGATCCCTTTTTTATCCCTGAATTGCAATCTAAAAATTAAACAAACTTTTCCCTGAGATGAAGTAAACTCACACTGGACAGCAGACACTGCTAAACATGCCAGTGTGCCTGCTATATGGCCAAAGTGTTTATTCAACAGAGGCTTGGACGACAGCCACCACATCAATGTCACAGCCTCTCAGCACATGTGAAGAAAATACATGTGATACATAGCAAATTAGGTGTCCTGCTCTAGAAGGAGTGGAATGGGATTGATTTGCCACTTTTAGCAATGCTCTTTTACTGTCAGCTTGGCTTTGAGAAAAGCATTAAAGATTCTTGTCACAGATGTTTCTTTCATAAACTGTTGTGGGAGAATGACATTCTGCAAAAATGGTTTACTACTCTGCTTTCTTCTCCTGGGAAAACAAAGTGCGCTAGTCAGCCCAGCCAAATGGGCTCAAGGAACGCTCTTCAGTTATACCACAATAGCATTAAGGATCATGACATTTACAGAGCTGATCTTAGAAGCTCTCTTGGCAAATGTACAGTGTAGAGGTATTTATCCAAAGTGTGTGCCATTGAGGTTTTTTTTTTTTTTTGTCTTGCATTAGTACAGTGGGGTAAAACTGGCCGGTTGGGTCTAAGGATTGAGCTTACACACCATGTACTAAGTGAATGGTTCACACTGCATTTGAGTGATTAATCACCTTTAAACAAAGCAAAAAAAACAACAAAACCAAACCAAACCAAAAGAAAAAAAACAAACAAAGAGAAAGGGGAAAAAGAGGGAAATTTACTACAGTAGTTAACATATGAAGTCTCACTAGAATTTACTCAAAGTTACCAGATTGCATAAAATCTAACTGTGAGATGAAACCTCTTTTTAGATCACAGAGTAAGACTTTGACCAAGGAAGCATAATTTTAATTGCTTATATCTAGCTGAGAGAGATGGGAGAAAGGAAAGACAATGAATCTATTATTTTTATGTCGTAAAGTTTACTTTTTACATTTTGAGAATACAAATTTTCTTACTGAAAGTCGAAAGGTTTTATATGAGTATTTGCTATGCTGTAAAAAAGAGTTACTATAGCAACAGCTATATCATATAGAATCTATGACTTGTAAAGCACCTTCTGGAGGGAACAAGTTATCCACGTCACATTAATTTTCATACTTTATATAAAGTTAAATGAGCGAAAAAATCCTATAACATCCAGGTTTGTCTCCTTTTGCAATGTTTACTTAAAGGAATGTTTTTTCTCTACGCAGGCCAATATTTGCAGAATAATTTAAATTCTAAGGTTTTGGTATTTCAAATGCACCCCTTGTTGTTCTCTGTACAGCTGAGTTACTGAGCTAATTCCTGCTAGAATAAAACACCACTAGGGGTACATGAAAAAAATTCCAAATTCGCTGTGATTATGAGCAGGATAACTACTTTTCAGAAAGGAGCATCCCTTTGTGTTTGAACAGCTTCAGCATAAACCTCAACTTGTGATCCTGGGCTGCCCAGAATTGCAGCTGCTGGGCAGGGACAGGTGCTGGAATCCGTGTGCAGGGGGAGAAGGAGCAGAGGTTTGCAGCTTCTCTCTTTCTCTTTTCCTGGGGCAGTGCTTAAATAACATCATTAATGGTGACAAACTGCATGAGGCTTGATACATAAAGAAATGTTTACTAAAATAGGAGAGTGCTTTGGGCAACATCAAAAGAAGGCTATAGTAACTGCAGGCCTAGTAGCAAGGTGAATACTTAAAGGTGGAGTGTTAATTAGGAAGGTGTTGTACAGGTTTTGTGCAGTGTTGCACAGGTGTATGATAAGTTGATGAAATTTGCTTGTGCCAGTAAGACAGTCTAGCACACATTCCTTTTAAAAAAAAGTGGCTAAAAAACGGTGATTCAAAGTTTTTAGAAGAGAAAAATTATTGGAAGTCATTCTTTCCCTGCTCCTCCACCAGGTGGAATTCCCAAAGGGACCTCACTGTACTCCAACTTCCAGCACTGTACAGGTCTCTATCACCAGCTCCTTAAAAGAGTATCTTTCTCTCTACAAGCAGATGTGGTTTGCGTTGTTTTTAAATGTGCTGCCTGGTGTCCTAAAAAAAGGACAGTAATAGACAGATTTTATTTAATTTGAAGCTGTGACCATGTGGTCCTGTCATTATGAACACAGTTATACTGAAAATATATGTTTTAGTTTCTTAGCTGGCTTGATTCCCAGATTGCAATGTGGTAAGACTTTTGATTTGAGATATTAATCAAATGACAAGAATTTCATGCAAGATTTGCTTCTATAGAGGGCCCATGTAATCTATATCTTTCTTTTCTACACCATTAATGTATTCAGGGGAGGCACTTTTTTTTCTCCATCTAAATGTCAACAAGTCTGATTAAGTGTAAGCAAGAAATCAGTGCTCCTTCTTCAGTAGTATCTCAGCGCAAAGAGGACTTTCCAGAGGAGACAGTGTCATCACTTTTAGACAGACTCTTCCCGAAAACCAGCACTTCTGGAATTCTGTGACAGCTTAACACTGACTTTCAAACTGGGGCAAGGATAGTTCCCTGTCTGCAGCCCACAAAATTCAGCCTTGGTGAAAATTCCCCAGCCTAAAGATCAGTCTATAAACGCCTATGAAACAGTTTCAGCACACACTGACACAGCAAACAGCAGCCCACATCCTGCCTGTGCCTGCGCTGGGGGCACAAAGAGCAAAGCGAGCGTGTGCATTCCTCCTGCCACGAGCATGCATGAGATAACAGCTGACAGTATCTGACAAGCTGCCATCACAAGTACCCCCCAGCACATCGATTGGGCCCTGGGTGACTTTGCCATGGGAGCACCACGGCTGCTGTGTCTGAGCAGGGTGCACCTGGTGTCACACAGGGCAGGAAGCCATCGCCCCAGTACGGGGCACGGGCCCTTTCATACTGAACGGCCAAGGAAGGGCTGAATGCTTAAAATATGTTACATGTTTTTGTGTGGAGAAAGAAAACAAAACAGAGAGAGAAAAGGATGAGACTAGAGGCTTGGTTACTGAGCAGACCTATCTGGTGACATGAAAGCTGTTAAGACTGGATTTCTCCATGAATGTTAGGGATAGCAGCAGGCTCTAAAAACCAAGGAAACAAAATGGTAGCATGCTGCTGTTGACAAACCTGGAAGGAACTGGATCACTATTCAGAAGTTTTTTTTCCTGCCCCATATTTTTGAATTTTCATATAGTCTTCCCTTGTCTATATAGTGACATTTCCTCAAAAAAAAATTTTGAGTGTGACTGTCTATCTTAAAATGTGCTTGAAATGATTTTGTTAAATTAGTGTTACAAAGCAGACACTACTTGTCTGAAATTTCTTTCCTGGTGCTGCTATTCTGTCAGGTAACAGAAAGGGGAGAAAATAGCTATTTGAAGGCTCTTGAATGATGTCACCACTGAAAATAGTGCAGGAGCATCTAAAATAATCTCTAATAATATCTGTCTGGTTGCTTTTCCTTTATTAGTTTATTCCATATCACCATTTTGTCTTCAGATTTATATTTGGTTAGTATTTAACATAACATATGAGGTTGATAGAAAATTTTGATCCTTCATTTAGAAAAATGGTGTCTATTTTTAAATAAAGTAAAATGAATTCTGCAAAAACACTGAAAATATCCACAGATGTTGTAAATTGTCTTTAATGAAGTTCATAAACTTGAATTAAAGTCCCAAGTGGCTGTGTAGTTTGTCTACAGTCATCTCTCTTTTTGCCTGTAAATGCTTATTCAGGAGGGATTTTCCTGAAGGCAACATTCAGGAACAAATAATCTTTAGCCAAAGGCTCAAATTCTCACACACTGGCCTGAAGATCATTCCTCATAACAAATTACTCATTATTAGACATTAATTATTTATTCATTTTTACAAGTTCCCCTCTTGCAGTCTGTCTATGCAAACAGCTGAATGTGAATTAACAAAACCCCATGATGAAACAGATACAAATACCCAGCGGTTGAACTTTGAAAGCTCTGCACTTGTTTGCAGATTTACCGCTGACTCAGAGAGGAATGAACTGGGGGAAAAATTGCCTGTGTATAAATTTTCTTTCAAAACAGAAAGAATAAGGGATAAATGCAGCTGATCAGTTGTTCCCAATGAATGATGTAAATATACATCTACCTCATTCTTAATGAAACCATATTTCAGGGGTTTATGTCACTGCGTGCCTTTTACTTTCCAAGAAGCACTCGCTACATAGCTGTTGAGTCTAATGCTAGCTGGAAAACCAGCATAAACTCATAAATGATAGACATCTATATTGTAATGAAAAGGTCCAACCAATTGATGAGTGGGCATAATGCCATTCAAGCAGATGGGTCTGAACAGCAGCAGCCAAAACATCAAGTAAGTCCATCAAATGGAGATGTTGAGGCTGGGTACATTTCACAGCCAGCACCATTGAATGTTAAGACTGTGTAATTAGCAGAATATGACACTATTAAACCATCTCTGGGCTGGATTAATTTGGAAAAAATCTAATAAATATCTTCCACATTATGGTAGCGAGGGCCTGAAAAGATGCTCGCCCTTACTAGGGTATGACAGATGGAAGACAGGATTTCCAAGCTGGGAGTTTGAAGTTTCCTTTTCAAGCAGATTCATAGCACAGTGCTGTATTTAGGTGTTTCCAAGGCCATATAAGGTCAAACCTTTGCTTGCCTAAAATGCATGGCATGCTACTGTTATGGAAGAGGCTTCTTCCCACAGGGAGGTCACACCTAACAAGAACGAAGCTGTTGCTCCTAGCTAACATTTGCAGAGTAGCAAAGTGTCTGAACACAGATTTTAGTGATTAAAGGTTAACTTAATAGACATCATAATTTAGTCATCCAATAAGAGAGTTAAAAGAAAAAACTGTGACTTTAGCTAAATGAATTGTGAAAATTATATCTGTTAACCCTACAGGATTTCAAATTATATTTCAATTTCATAAATTTGCTGTCCCGGAAACTGTGAATTACTCTGCTTTTCTAACACAAAACATATTTTCTATGAGATTAATGGGAAATGTGCATTGTTTATAATAACTCAGATTTCATAAATTAGAAGTGATCATATTCTGGTTTCCATTTGCATGCTTAGTTTTTTGTGCCTCCCAGGGACACAGAGAAAAATACTGCTCTGATTCCAGCCAAAAAGGCAAAGATTTTCTTTGCCTTTTTACTTTTACTTTACTTCACAAAGATTTACTCTTGTACATATACAAAATGCATGGTTACTTTGAAATTGCCACCCTGCCAGGGCTCTATCTTGGAATGGGAGCTTTGGACTTTGCTTGTGGCTTTCCTGGAGAGACACTAGGAAGAACAGTCTCGATACCTCCCCATGCCTCACTGTCCAGCAGCAAATCCCAAGGCCCTACCGAGTGAGTTGCAGAGAAACCTTATAGAAAAATCATGAGTGGTCCACTGAAGGGTGCTTTTAGGAAGAAATTGAGTTCCCAGAGTGTGTTGGTCAGATGGGAGGAGCCAGAGCCTGGTGTGTCGGCACAGAACCTCACTGTTGCTGGAATTGCTGCGGCATGAGGGGGAGGTTTTGAAGGTGGAGTGATGTGATGGATGTATACAAACTCTTCAGGAGCAGCAACGTGTCAGATAAGTGGATATCCTCTGCGGGATGGGTAACACACTGGTTAACAGTGGGAGGGTCAGGGGGAGAAGGGAGGTCAGCGTTGGTGCCATCACAGTGGTAGTGCATTGCAGACCGACCAGGCCTGGTAAAGGGATGGAGTCCTGGTCAGAATCCAATGTTTTCCACTAACCCAGGAGATCTGTGTGGTGCTGCCTGGAAAGGAAAGAGCTCTCAGGCACACTGAGGCATAGAGCAGGTCTCTGTTTCCCTCTATGCCCAGTTCCTGACAGAACTCAGTCCTCTGGCCAGGGAGTGTAGCCAGACCAACAGACAAGGTTTGTTGCAATGGGTGCTTGTTCTGTCTGCCCTGAGAAGACACTGAAGAGTGAGGCACATGAGCTACACTGAGAAGTAAGCAGGCATCTTTACTAAGAACAGCAGCAAAACCCAGAAAAGCAAAGGAGTTTATTCCTCTTTATGTTTTAATGCCTTCCTCCTCCTCCCCTGACACTTATGTGTATCCTTAGTCATTTAATAGGCTTATAATATCACCATAGGAAAACAAAATGATAAAGCCACAGTGCACATTAATAGACCACTAATCACAAAGCAGCAAGAGTTTGGTTGACCTGAGGATATTCCAACAAATGGTGAATATTTGCATTTTTCATTATTTGTATGGCATTTTGTTCACATGTAATTTTCAGAAGCAAAAGCCAAAGCCTGGTTTGGCCCTAGAATGACCTGTTGAAAATGAATTAGCAAGGCTGCTCTCAAAAGTGGTTTACAATTTAAGGTGGGATGTGGCAAAAACAAACCTAGCACAGCATGGTGCATTCTTTATGGATGATGGTATGTTAATATTAGTTTTTGCTAGAAACTGGAAGCTTGAGAAACCAGAGAAAAAATTATATCTTTAAAATTTATACTACATTGTTTAATTTGCACTACATTGTAGATAGAGATGAAGTGGGGAGAATAAATCACTCTTAATTTTTTCATCCATTAAACCAATCTAAACATCCTGAAAAAAGCATAATATCACTACTGTGACCATACTGAAGGACATTTAACCTTTGACTTTCTATTTCTCAGTCTGCCTTAGGTGTAGTGATGTTTTCTTAGTGTCATTACCCAAATTTATCTTCTTACTAGCTGTAAAATCCACAACTTCTATCTTCTCAAGACCCAAAACACACCATTTGCAATAGGTGGCCTAAGGTCTTCTCTGCCTTACTCCCACATTTCTCTTGAAATCATTGGTGGAGTGCCTATATAGATTCTTTAATATCTGGTTTGTGAAAAAGCAATACATTTTTTTGTTAGGAAAATACCCAGCTGCAATATGTGAGCCCTGATGTTTGTCTGTCTTTGTGGGTTTGGGAGAATTACCTTGCCAGCTGTAATCCTGGCACCTGGCTGCATTCCTGGGAGCCACCCCAGGGTCAAAGGCTCTCTTCTGCTCTGGTCTGCTCAGCCCTGCCTTTGCCTCCAAACGTTCCCTTCAGGATGCAGCCTCTTTTAATGGCACAGTAAAATCTCCTCAGAGACTGTCTTTTGAAAATGTTTAGCCACTAGCACACATAGCTGCTCCAGCACTTCAATCTTTAAGCCTTGTCTGTATTAATGGACCTATAACAAGGGAGAAGTATTGTATGAGCATAGAAACAGTTTTCTGTGTCTCTGCCTTATTATTTCATTTGTGCTAAATAAATGGGGCTAGCAGATGAGTTATTCATATGAAGGTTGGAAGAAATATCACTTCTAGTTCCAGAACCCCTGCAGATATTCACGAATTTTACCAAAATATTTTTGTAGATTCCTATTGTTTTTTACTTAAAAATATGGCAGAACCGAAGGAAATGGACATATTCTTTCAAGAATAAAAAAAAATTCAATTTCATTGCCCAGCATGTAACATTTTTCTCTGTGTTTCAAATATGCTGTAAAACTAGATCTCCATGTCTTTCTAATAGAGAAACTTAGCACTTTGAAAAATCACAATAAAATATGTAAACACTGTTGATGATTCAGCTTTCCATAGTAACACTATTATGATATTTTTCTACTTTGTTTGCATTGTTTTGTTTTCAACAAGTTTGGCTTTAACTGCAGAGAAAATACAGGCTCTCCAGAATTAACTTGTGCTTTAAATCAAATATGGAATAAAAGCCACATATACAAGGATGTTGGTATATATGGCTGTTGAGCAGATAAATCCCTTCCGTCTTATGTGGTCCAGAGCTGGAGGCCAGGATGACTTTACATTTCCTGTAAAGGTTATTTAGGCTTACTAGCACTTTTATCTGAGATCTGATATATCTCCTAACAGGAAACAGCAACAAGCAGGGAGAAAAACTCCTGAAATTACTGATTTCCTTTCTTGAGTACTCCACTATAAGAACACCCTGATAAGACCTTTTCTATCAGAATCTGCTGAGAATTCTCCAGTGATCCATGTTGAGAGCTGCATTTGGACTTTGTCTTAGGTCAGCTTGTTATGGCCTTTCTGTCTAAAGCATAAACTTTGTATAGTACAGTACTCTGAGGAGTGTGAATACATGCTGCTCATATCAAGAAGCAGCAGCTGCTAAATTGGGATATACCTGGAATTAGCAATACCCTCAGGTCCATAATCTAGTATCTAGGGAAAATTGAGAGTAATAACATTTCTTTTAAAAATTTAAGCATTTTAGAAAGTAAAACCAGTTTCTCTATAAACACTGTGTTTTTACAACCATATTTAAAATTGTTTTCCTGGATCCACTATCTGTTTTATTTAGTGGGAGACACTTATTATCTGCTGCATTTTGATTTAAAATTAATAAGCGACCTTAAAAAAAAAGCATTTGCTTTCACACTTCTCATGAAGTTTCTTTGAATATGAACTCTGTGCTTGTAAAGGGGTAAAGAAGATATTCATTGAATTTTTTTATACAAAGCATAAAGACTCCCTTCAAAACATATCTAGTGCTTCATGCAGCCATGTCCTGTTTACAACCAAATGAAATGCAAAATCTAGTTTGGGTTTGTGCTTTTAAAAGGGGCAGCTAAAGCAATTGCCTGCATGATGTAGTCCTGCCTTAACTGAGTCTAGGCAGCAGTAAATACAAATCTCACTTCATTATCCCTGCAGTGTCCTCTGAGCTAACAAAACATTATCCAACAAAATGTGGGCAGCCTCCAGACCCACTCTGTCCTTGTGTTGGCTGTGGCTGCTGAGGAGAAAGGCAGCTCTTGCCAGCAGTGTCATGAGAGGCCCCTTGGGAAATGATCTGAGACTGCTGAACTTGTTTTCTTTCAGTTCCAGCCTGTACAACCATACCAAAGCACAGATTCTTGACTCACCTGGTCTCTCTGTCCAGCAGGGATTAAAGGACAAATAAGATGCTCCATTCCTTGTATTTTTGAAGTGAATCTTGTAGTGGGTGCTTAGTTAAGAGCTGGTTTTGGCTGAACAACTGTGTATACTTAGCTGGTTTTCTAGTTGTTTTTTTGCAGTTTGCCCAAGGGTTTTCTGTAGGCTGTGTGTTTTCTTTCTAGTGGGCTTTAGGATACCTGCCTGTCCCAGCACTGGTTGATGCCAGTCTCCCCAGCCCTGGATTCCTGATCTGGCCCTCCTCTGCGAGCTGCCTGCTTGGCTTTGTGCTGTTTATCGTAGGACTGCCTGGGCTTAGGTTGCTCTGACTGACCATCTGCTCCATCTCCCTCTATCAGCAGCTAATTTATTCAAAACTCAAGTCAGCCTTGTTTTGGTTCTTTTTTTTCTTCCATTGTTTCCATCTCCTGCACTGATTGTTACTAAGCATTGCACTAGCAGTTGAGAAAACTGGAAGATGTTGCTCTTTCAGTGCCCAGTGAAAAGCAGAGATTGGGTCCCACTGTTTTGAAGAAGAAATAAGCAGGATATTTCTTAGATAACATCAGACATTGTCTACTCCCCCAGCAATCTCTGCTTGTTGGAGTGTAGTAGATCCAAAAGGTACAGAGTTTGGATTAGATTCCTATACCAGAAGCCAATGCCAATAAGAAAAGATCAATGGGACAAAAGAAAAGAAAAGGCGTCAAACTCCATATGGTCTTTTTGTGGAGTTTAAAAATCTGCTGGTAGTTTCTAAGACATAATACTCCATGATGCATCTAACTGTTTACCTTGCTGGTTTTATAGAGAAAACCACACCACTCTGTGAAGCTGGGAAACGATGTACCTGCTCTTGATTCAAACCTCCAGTCTGAGCAGAGAGGTGGTGACTCAGGGAGAGTATGTACATATCAGTCCTTGGCTTGTTCTGGAGAAAATTACAGCACAACAGCACAACAAATTCAATTTAAAATGAATTTTAAAGTGACTGGATGCCAGTAGCCAGTACTCATATCTAGGACCAAAGATTTCCAGGATGGCAAAATGTGCCTTGGAAGGCAGAGACAGTGAGAGACCTGAGGCCCAGATAACCATGTCCCCATGACATTCAGGGCCATGTACCTCAGCCATGGCCTGAGCTATATAGGTCAAACTAAATGACTTCAACTCTCCTCTTTGTCTCAGGTTCTGTAACTTGCTACTTGGAATATGAATCTGTTATTGAAATCAGAGGACATTGCATGTTAGCAGCAATGGATAGAGAGAGGGGCTGGAAATGTGAAATTTTTGTGGGAAAAGAAAATAGAACATTTTCCAAATTTTAGTTGAGAGGTCTCTATAATGGAGAACCATATATCTTTTAATGTACAGATCAAATTCCTTCTCTTCTTCCAATAAATTTACAGCATCTTACAGATACAGAAAACTCATACTGGATATGTGTAAGGATTGTCTCCCTGGGTGCAGTGTTTTATTTTATCTACCATTGGTCAGGTGGCTAAGATTGCATGAAGCTACACAATGGAAACATGGAGATATGAATGTTGCATCCTAGATCTGAAACAGACTACAATAGTTTTTTCTTATTCCCTGTTTTCCTGTATTTTTATTTCCCCACAGGAAGTGGTTTCACTTGAAGCAGAATATTTTTTATAAGGCCTTATTTGAAAATTCAATGACAGCGGTAAATCAGGAGACAAAAGGAAAGTTTGAACAAAGGTGCTCAGCATTTTTGTTGATAGTTTGAACTATGCATGAGTGCACAGACCTTCCTCTCATTTTAAATCACATAATATTCTTGTATTGGATGCAGCAACCTCTTCCACTGGACTGCAACACTGCATAAGGAAGGATCTGCATATATGTTTATTTCCAGCTCCTAAATGCCATGCAACCTAAAGAAACAACCATGACAAGGAAGCCTTTTTGTGGACAGACAGTGGCCCCAGACTGCAAACAGAGGAAGCTTTTACAGTATACATTTAGTTTTGTGTGTAAACTTTTCAAGACCATTTCAGCTTAATAGTCTGAGCTGCATTACTTCGGAGGGTATTGTCATTAAGACTTAACGTGCTCAGCTAATAAATTACAGTGATGTAGCAGCTTTTTGTCAAAGGATCCTGAAGTGCTTTACAAACTTTACAGTCCATAGATGCATGAATCACTTCACCCACTATTGAAGTATAGCCAGGCCAGGGATGAATTGTGGCAGCTGTTTAACAGCACACAGCAGTTCAACACAATGGGTTTAGGAGAGCAAAGACAACATGCTCTCCCAGTGCCAGTCCAAGTAATTCAGAGGGACAGTGGAGAACACCTTGGGAGAGAAAGGGAGGGATTTCTCCCTCGTGGACTAGTGCAAGGCATTGTTACTTGACTTTAGTGTCTGAGGTTGTGTCTCTCACGTTGTACTAAAGCTGTTGTGAGAAAATCCCCCATTGGAGTTATAAAGTCTGTAAACACACATGTAAGCACGTAGGGTCTTGAAACCCTACGGAACCAAGGAAATTTGTGTAGGTAGAGTTTTCCCAGCCAAACTGGAGCTAATCAGGATTTAGTGCTGCTTCAGTATGGAAAATACTAAAAATATGCAGTCTTGTTATAGGTTGTTTTTGCAACTGGGGAACTTAAGGCAAAGCATCAGTTGCTCTCTGTATGTATCTGTCTATCTACTTGAACAGAACCCAGATCTTTAAAGAGTTAGATAGGAAATTAATTTAATTCCCACTCCCTTTCTGGTTACCAGCTGTTATCTAACATAAAGTGATGGTCCCCATAAAGGCCTTCTGAAGAAACAAGCAATTTCCTGAATAAATCAAGTTATCCTTTCCTCCTTCCCTTTTTTCTCTCTTTCAGTGCATAGTATCTTTAGTGGCGATCCTGAGCAGTCTTGTTACCAGCTGCTCTAATCTAGGGGTTATGTCATTTCACCTTGATATTTCTTTCCCCATTGTTTTGCCTAAGTGCACAAAACAAATCCTATGAGTGCTGTATGCAGGGCTCAGAGCAGAGGGAGAATTATTTGCAGCGACACTCATCAAACTAAGGCTGGCTTCTTCCACAGGAATAGATTTGTTTTTCCTTGGAAAAAATACCTTCAGATTTTAACATCTGCAAAAGAGTGCTATTTGAAGAATTTATTGTTTCATTTTCCCTTTTCTATATAGATCCATGGACACCAGAGAAAGTCAATGTGAATATGTGGGGTAAAAAATAGTAGTGACTACTGACTTATACAGAGTTGTTTGCAGTTGGGTACTTAAAAGGTTGCTAATTCCTCCTACTTAATAATGTAATATTTGCATGATTGGAGACCCTAACTGTATAGTGTTGGGAATTTCTACCCAACAGTTCACTGCAGAAATCATAATTAAGAGGCCTCTACCTTCACTCCTAGTGCCCAGTTGTAAACCTTCCTCTTCCCCCATGGAGGCCTCTGATGGGACTGCTCAGATGAGTGTATGCTGGTCACAGCCACAGAGCTGGACCCTTGCAGCCCTGAAACAGATTGTAATAAGTAGGAAGAAAATATTTGAGAGAAGAAAGTCCACTGATTTCTTTAAGCTGTGAATCCTGCCCACAAAGAGTTAAAAATAAAGAATCATAGAGCATTATCCTACTTATTTTCTAAAGATTTCCAGAACTAATTCTAAAACAGAATATCTAACCAGCATTTTACATATAAAATACTCTAGGTATTGAACCTAGTTTTTTTGCATCAGCTCTTGTGCTGAATACTCTTTTGCTTGTAAACGCACTGAGCCTTAAAAGCAATTTCTGTCATATTGCCCTTCATATTCCTATCTCTTTCATCACCATCCAAAAGGAAACACTTTAACTTCAGGCAATAAAAAGCTTTTAATTCAGATATAAGTTTACATGAGCTATTTTCATTACAGTGTGCAATGTAAAAAATGAGAAAATTTTAAATCATATTTAAAAATTTAATTAGATCATTTCTGCTGTTTTGCCTGTCTTAAAATATATAATAAAACTACAATAAATTATATTCTGGGTCATATCAGCTTCTTCTCAAGAAAATGAAGTTAAATCTTTGTAGTAACCAGCAGCTTAATTTTCATTAGGCTAGCTATTTGATAATTAGTCATGCACCATAAATCAAGTCCCCAAGTCTTCTCCAGGTTTCTTAATTGAAAATTATTGTTTCTTGGCTCTGTGGCTAAATGTGCAGCAAGTCTGAGGAGTGATAGATGCTGAATCTAGCACAAACAGTTTGAAACAGTCAGAACTTGATAGATCATTGCCCTGAAGGGGCCTGAAATGGTGGAGAGACTGTGAATTTCAAAATGAAAGGTTTGTTCTTAAAAATCACAAGTGTAAAAGCTAGCTGTAGTTTACCAAATAGCTCCTAACCTTCAGCCACTTTTCCTTTCATTGCTAGCTGGATTTCGTTGCTTTTCTAGTGACAATTGTCATGGGTTTGTGTGGCTGTATTTGAAAAGTTAAAATGTTGGCTTGGAAAGATACAGACTGAGAATATTTGTGTTCTCTTTTGTTGGTGGTGTTCTTTTTCTGGTAAATCTCATTAACAAATATGGAAGTTGTTTCATTTTTGGCATTTTTAAACACTGAATGAAATGGTGGCAGTCCTCTCAGAGCCACTATGAGAGAACAGATGGGCCTGCTACACATGCCTCAGGTCATAAAATAATTTCAGATATGATGCAATTGTGGCTAAGTAAAATACTTCTGCTAAGTCAGAAATATATTACTTCACTGAAAGAAGAGACCCCTTTGTAATTTTTCTTTGACAGCCCAGCAGACTTTGCACAGAGCTCAGCTTGTGTTTGCCATTCTGTGGATAAGGACAGCCACAGGGTTTTCTGCCATTCATGCCTTGCTTCCTCAGGATCCGGTGGCCAAGACCTGATGACGACCACAGCAGGAAACAGTGTGAAATGCTCTATAAATTTAAAAGCAGAAGTCAATTAATGCTAAAAGAAGAACCAACCCAAGAAAAACAGGCCCAAGATTTTTAGGTGAAAATTTCCAAAGCGCATTGGTAAGCTCATGCTGAAAATCTTCTCACACCTTATTTAACTTGATGAACAAACACAGACTTGGAGCTGATGAGGGCATTTATTTGTTGTCAGGTACACCAAGATTTGCACTGCAGTTGTTCTACCCCTGTAGCCCATGACAAAACAAAGCACCACATTGGCTTCATGGGCAAAGGCTGCAGCCTGAGCTGGGTGTGCCTGTCCTGCTCAGGGCCCTTCTCCTGGGACACACAGGGCTGTCAGAACGAGGTGCTGAGCTGATGGGTGCCCAGCTCCTCACACACGTCCTGCTCTGTGTACTGTGGTGCATGACAGATATATTTCTGCTGTTCTGGGTTCATCTCCTTCCAAGGTCAGCTTTGTGCTGCCAATTCCAGGAATTTTGTGCGTGTGTGTAATGGCGCTCTCAATGTGCTACTCACGGCAAAGTCAGGGGTGAATGATGAGTAATTAAACTCTGAGGAGGGAGGGATTTAAAAGGCCACATTGTCAATTGGAAGAGAATTCATTAAAATATATAATCAATTAATTATTGTATTTGTGGATCATGTTCTTTTTGGGGCCCTGAAATGACTGTGAAATCTTATTTCTGTAGACATTTATTTTTGGAAGGGAAATTCATTTGCCTAAAGGATATATTGATTTCATTCAGCTGTCACCATCCTTTTGTAAGATGATACAGACAGAAAGCCAAATTCAGGCCCAACTTTGTTTTATTTTTGCATTATAATAAATCTAAATATGGTGCTGCTATTACAAATGAGAATTGTTTTCCCATTGATTGTTCCAGTTTCACACTGCACTAGATTGCATCACCAGCTGGGTGGGGAGCAGTAGAGGATGGAGGACGAGGCAGTGAGCAGTGTCAGAGGGCATTTTTGTGGCCTGTCTCCAGGGAGCAGCTCCCTCCCAGTGGGCAGTGCTGGTGAGAGACCCCACATAGGAATAGCCAAAGGCAGTGTGGAATGAGCTTTCCACGAGCAGCTCCCTCACCTGCAGGGCTGGGATGCAGGGAGCAGGCTTTGCCCTGGGCTGTGTTCTGATACAGAGACATGAGCTGCAGCTCCCAACAACACAGGGATTATGGTGTCGTAGAGTAAGAAACCAGAAGAGAACATCCAGAGCAACTGCTGTGTCAAACCGGAGCTTGTGTCACTAATTAGTGAGAGCCAAATGAGTGCTGATGTGCAGTCTCCACCAGCTCCCAGAGATGTGGATGGCACTGAAGCCATGTGCTCTGGCCTGGCCAAGGCTGCTCCCTAATCAGAACCTCTTGGCTTGGCTGCTCACAATCTTTAAGGCTGGAGGCCCTTTGTGCCCCTCTTGTCTGGCAGGAGTAACTAAATATTTTATCTGAGCGGTAGACAGACCAGAATTTACTCTGTTGACACCTGGGCTGAGCTGAAAGTGTGAAGATCAGTGTGGAAATCATCCTGATTCCAATGAGGTTTATGAGAGATCAGCAGTTTTTTTTTTTTAACACAGAATCATGGGAAGAGGTCTGTGGCTGGATTCCTTGCGAAATAAAATCAGGGAAATTGTTTTTATCAGATTCTGATGCAAAATTGTAGAACTATCAGTTCTTGGTATATTTTGCATTTGAATTTACGAAAATTTTTTCTAGCTAGTGTGATTTTCACTTGTTAAAACATTAAAATACTAGTATTATAAGTTTTGTTCATCTTTTAGACTGGTACAAATAGATCCAAATTCAAAGTTGCAATGCCTCCATTCTCCCATCTTTATTACAAGCACACACACAAATAAAATGGAATGACTGGTGTTTAAGATTATATTTTAGTTGATTTTCATTTACCATGAACTTCATCTCCATGATACTAAAACTTCAGGACTACCAATAATATTTTCTTAAGGTACAAATAACAAACCCACCATGTAATTTTTATTGTGGAGTTTGTTTTCAGGATGTAGAGTGTGTATATTCTATTTTGCTAACATTTTACAGAACTATATATAGATACAAATAAGATAAAATCTTTTTGTCCCTCATACTTCAGTCAGAATCAGCACTTGCATACACAAACCAGAAAGGTGTGTGGCTGAAATGGTAGACATACACCATTAAAATGAAAAAGATCATAAAATAAAAGTCTTGTAGCTGTTGTTTCTCACAAGCTCATTGTCAATCTGTACACCTAGGTAGAATTAGTGTAATATATATGTTGCAACAGCAACCAGCGGATAGACGAATTTGAGTGAGGCTGTGTTCTCCATGTAAGAAAGAGGCAGAGCTTACTCAAATGCTGTTAAAACTCCCTCATTTACAGCTCCTGGAGATGAAACATACAGCAGATTGCCTGTAACCATAGCAATTGGCTCTGACATGAAAGATCTCCAGCATAGAGGTAGGGGTAATGGCAGAAGCAGTGTGGAAGATAAAGGTGCACAGATAGAGACAGTACCAGGTGGAAGTGAGCTATAAAATAAGTGGAGACGAGGTGCCCTGGATGGACTCGGGCAGATCCCTGAGTTTGATGGGAAGGTTTGGCCTGGCAAGGTGCTGGGGGAGGCCAGGGACATCTGAAGAGAAAGGTGAGGTTTTGGAGTGTCCTGGAATCTCAAATTGGCAAACCTAAAGCACTATACATAATTGATATTTCTGCCTGGTTTGGAATTGAAACCATGACATGGAGCTAGTCTGGTGTAGAGGATGAAATCAGAATAGGGCTGGCACAGAATATGGGGAAGATTATGCTGCTGGAGGCTTCTGCCTCTCAGGTTGTTGCCTTTCAGCAAGGGTAGATGGATTTTAGGGATCCCAGTCAGCTCATGGAAGGACTCCACACAAGTGTTTAGCTCTTGATGATGGTATGTGTTGTGAATCCTGGTGTCGAGGTGCAGCACTCAGAAAGATGAAGATATTCCATATTTCAAAGCAGTGCCAGAGTTGTAGACCTGTACTTTGGATATGTGGAAGGAAAATGCCTAGAAAAAGCTATGATAAGAGGGGGAGTTCAATTGTCTTGAGTTATGAGCATTCATATAAATAAAATATCTGAGATATTTACTTTAATACTTTGCTGGATATCCATTTTTGGAGTTTTTGTTTTGGGAAATATATAAAAGTTGTTTCCTCTTATTATTTCTGACAAACTTAAAGGGAAATGCTTCTAGGAACAAAGGACCTTTTACAGTAATCCATAGAATCATGAATGTGATTAGCTTTTATATAATATAATAAAAAAATAAAAATAAAATATTAATAATAGAATTGGCCTATGAATTCCAGAATTCCAGAGAAGAAGAATCCATTTACAGGAAGAAAATCATATCAATGAATTAAGGACTGCAGGTGAGGACTCTAGCTCCATAAATACAATTTATATCTATCTGAAAAGAATTTATGGAATCATTACAAAGACTGGGACCAAACTTCTCAAAATCCATTCAGGTAATTTGTCACAAAGACTTTTTCAGTTTTAACTGAAAACAGAAAAGGTTTTCAGAGTGATTATGGTTTAGATCTGTCTGATTAGGGATAACATTACTTTCACAACTGAAATGACATTTAGGTAAGAGCACAGAATGAGAGCCCTGGGCTGCAGGACGATTCTCCAGGACTGAGCTGGCTTCCTGAGGAAGAGACTGAGCTCCCACACCACACCTATAAATCTACCACATTGTGCAGAACACATAACCCCCTTGGTCTCCCTCACCCTGCCTTTCCACTACTTTTTTTTTGGCTTATAAAAGTTATTTTTGGTCGACCAGGCACATTTTTACAGAAGGAATAGTAAATATAAAATTTATACAGCTGGGTGTCGTCTTAAATCCACTCAACTCCCCAGGTAAAAAACAGGATCACAGCAGTGAACATTTTAATAAACAAGCAAAGACATTGTACCAAAAAAAGAGAACAGATAGAAGAAAAGATGCTACAGTTCAATGCCTCCTATCTAGGCTGGAGAAATGAGGCTGAGGCTTGTATTCATGTTCCTGTTCTGGAATATTTACTGCCAGTGTTTGGTCCTGAATTAGAGCTGTAGGTGATCAGCTCTAATTCATTGTTTCGCTCTCTGATTTTGAAGCAATCAGAAACTCGTGAAACCAGCTGACTTTGCAGGATTTGAAGGCTAAAATCTGATTAAACAAGGTTGCTGGATATTACCCACTGTCAAATCACTGGTTCATCTTTTCAGTGTATCTTTAGGAACGTATGATTGCCCTGAGATATCTGCTGAGAAAGAGAGATTCTTTTATGTGTAAGAATTAGCTGGCACTGTTATTGCTAGTATCTGGCAGAGTTTCACTTTCTGCTATGATTTGTGCTTCTAAATTAAATTTGGTGTGGTGATAGCAGCTTGAGATAAGCATCAATTATAAGTTTTGATAGAAAAAAAATCAAACTATAAATCTAAACCTGTCTGGACTACTAGCTAAAGATTTATTCCAAAGTTTATCTACACCCACAATGTACCTCAGCCCTAGAAAATTCCTATTTATATCATCACTTTGTAAATCTAGATAGTCTTCAGATGCTTAAATTTTAACATCTGCTAAATAGGGTTAGCATCACTGTCAAATTGGAATGAGTCTTCAGTGAGTGGGTCCAAGTCTGCAATCATCAACTGTCTAATTTGGTAATGGCAACTTCAGCAGAAGCAGAATCAAGATGGATAATTTCTTCCCTATCAAATTTATGTATGTTGTAATGTAATGAAAACATTCCCCAAGGGGATTTCCTTTGCTGTGCATAGCACACGATACCAGTTGAACTCTTTTCTTACCCCTTTTTGTATCTTATCTACAGATATTAAAGTGTCCTTGAAAACTACTCTGGCGTATATAGGTGCAAGGTGCCTTAAAGGTCTTTCACTATCTTGTAAAATGTAAATATATATTTAATCTTAATTATTGGAAAACAATAGCAATCTTCCTTCATCCACCAGGAACTTTGCTATAAAAATGCATTCTACATGGAGAACACTATAAGCTAAACTAAAAAATTTCATTTAAATACTGTGAATCCAGATATATCTGAAAGGCATTCCAATTCCTTTAAAGTGTTTGGGAAGTCAGTATTTAGAGATTAGGCATCTGCTGGAAACTGCAGCTCTCTAGTACAAGAGGTAAATTCCAATAGGGAAAAAACCCCTAAGCTTTTCTGCAAGATGGGGTTACTTCTAAAATCTGTGGGGGCATCAATTTTCCACTCTCAGGTCAAACTGCAGTCAACACTGATGCCAGCCCACGCAAGCACATATCAATAATGACAGTGTGGCTCAGCCAGCAGCGCTCTTACCTCTTGGCTAGAGGGTCACAAGTTTAAGTCTCCCACCAGGACTCGGGCTGATTCTGAATGCTGACACGGCAGTGCAGCACCGGGAGGTGTTGAACTGTTTGAGGTGCCGTCCTTCATGAGATGAGATGTTAATCCAAAATCCCTTTCTCCTGTCCCTGCTGCCTGTCTAGGCAAGATCACTGTGGCACTTCTGTGAAAAGAGGTTGGCTAAGCCTCCTTCGCAGCCAAAACTGGCTGTCACATGCCAGGCTGGGCCGTCAAGGCAGAGCACAGGCCATTGTGTTGTTGCACCACCATTACTGTATTTAGTTAAGTACAATGGAAACATTGTTAAGTGTTTTAGGATACACAGGATATGAAGGGCCTAATGCAAAAGCCAAAATCTAATGCAGTTTTCTAAGTTCTATTGTTTATCATGTCTCTGTACACAGGCACACAAACACATTCTATGTATATTTAGCAAGTGGGGCTCTGTTAAAAATTACGTTCAGCTTGCACTCATTCCATTTATATTATGTTGAGCAATTATATTCCTTCCCTCAAACTGATTTTTTACCATTTTGAAAAAAGAACTCTGCCTTTAATATCACACATTCTTTATTAAAGACCCATATTGTTTAGCTTGTCATGATATAGGGTTGCTTTTCCATAAGTACATTAAGCATGGGCACTCAGAGGATATTTTCTTCAAAGCAAGTGGAAATTCTGGGAAGAAACGTGTTATAACAACTGTCTATGGTTAAGAATGAGGAATAGTAGAAAGCTTGGATGTTCCCTGAGGAATAGGGTGCTATATGTAGCATTGTGGAAATGCCATCTGAGGATGGTTATGAAGTAAAAGACTGCATGCTCCAATTTATTTAATTTCATTTTATCTTACTTTACTTTATTTCCCCTGACACACTGACTAGAACTAGAGCATTAAATGTTCATTTTATTTACAGTACAACACTATTGATGAATACATGCGTACATGACCTAACTCTTAGGAACTGCATATAAAGAATTAACATGGAAAACATTATTAGGTAGGTACAAGTTTGGGAGCCTGTCATAATAATGTACGAACTTTCTTCCCCCTCAAATTAGATGTTCTATGATCTTCTGAAGTGAAAGTACATATTTAAAAAAAAAAAAAATCGGGGAGTAAAACTTCAAAATAATGGAATCTCCTTTTATTTTTTTTTTAAACCCTCTTTGCATAATATAAAGTCCTTAAAGTCTTTTTGCAGCAGTCCTGCTGGCTTTCTGTTGCTTGATATTCTGACCATTTTTGAACCCTTGAACTCTGACAGAGAGGAGGGACTTGGAGAGGTTGTCATCTGATCTATGTAAGAAGGCAAAAGGAATAGCTTTCTCTTTAATAGCACTCTTTTCTGCTTAACAGTTGGTGGGAGATTAAAATGATCTAGGTGGATAAGGCAGGTTAAAGGTCAAGGGACACCACAACTCCCCCTCTTCCCCACAGGTCAAAATATAGACAGGTCATCAGAAGTTAAAATTTTGTGCCCCTTTCCAAAATATTTCAGTTTATATATTATCATTTATATTATTTATGCACTCATTTTTATTGTAAATTCCAATTCTTGAGGGGGACTGGACCCCTACTAGGCTACTGTCCAGCCTGTATAGTCGTCAGGTGCTGACATTCTGAGTTTCAGCCATATTAATTGCTGGATAAAGGCTATAATCCCTCTCTTTGAAGCCCAAGACTGATTTTTAGGCAGTACTTCAAAAGCAGCACACAACTGAAGAGGCATATTTCCTACTAGCACTGAATCAACATGATTGACTCTGTTTGCATTTGTCTGCATACGCCGTGCATATTTGGCTGCACAACAAAAAGGTGCGAGTTGGCTCTAATATAGTCTAAGCAGAGGTTTTTACTCTCCTGAAGTTGATGCATGACCTCATCTGAGACATACCATTCCACATCTTTGCTTTAAGCATCATTAGGAAAGTATAAACTCCTATATCATGCTTTTGTTACCAATGAAAAATCTTGCCTTATGTTCCTAGAGTTTTTCCCCCCGCAACATCATATTAAAACTATAATTTAGAGTGAGGCTGTTTCTTAAGCTGTGAATAAATAAAGCCTGTGTTTTGTAAAAGCAAACCTTTTTCGAAACATGGATTTAAATATCTTAAATGCTGCATCTTCTTAATTAAATGAAGCTGTGATACAGCAGCAAATATCCATTATTAAGAATAAATAAACATATTGTTTAGCTTGTTTTCGGGAAAAGGAAATGGCTGAAGAGGCCTTTGAATTGTAAACAAATTTGTAGCAATTGCAGAGCTCACGGCTGAGTGTGTTCCTCTCTCGTGGCTGTGCCTCTTTTTGTGGCAGGGTGTGCTTGGCTTCTGGCTGGCTGTCCACAGAGCCGCACTGTGGGGACTTTCTCATCCAGGATTTGCCAAGTATACTTAGTGTTATGTTTGAGAAAGATTAACAATATTTCAGATCAAAGGAGAATCCTGCTGCACGGTCTTACAAGATTGTCATTCACTTCCATTATGGCTCATTTGCACAAGATTTTCGTGTAATGTGTGCCATTGTTTTGATGGCAGTGATTTGACATAAAGACAGGGCCAAAATGCATCTCGGAGCCCCACTCCACCAGGCTGGGGGGTAGCTGGGGCGCAAAGAACTTGCCAATCATAAAATGCAACTTTGTCTCGGTTATATTAAAGCCTTTATCAGGTGGGAAACTTTTGAATGAGCGTTGATTCAAGGAGAAAATCTATCAGTGCCTGTCTTTTATTACAATGTAAGCACTATTTAAACCAGGTAAAGTTTTGGTTGATGGGGAATGCAAACCTCATGCAAAGAGCAATTTCCGTCAGCCACATATTCTGATGGTTTTTTGTTTCTTTGAAATGTGGAATTTGTTTTGCAAGTATTGGAGAGCCCCGTGGCAGGAGTGACGCACAAGAAATTTATTTCCCCAAGAATTTATTGTTTAACCTAGTAGCTTCATTTTAAAAGTCGGATTTCCCAGGTGGATGCTTTACAGACACTTTAAAATGCAGATGCATTAGACTGTAGTGCAATACAGGAATCAATAAAATTTATTAGAGAAGAAAAGTAAAGTATATCACATAATCTTTTTCAATTCCTTTTTTTCAAGTAATAGCTTTTTAGGTAAGGTCAGATTTTATGGGTAAATAAATGTTGAACTTATTAAAGTTGCTTGGGAAGTTTAGTTTGATTTAAAGTCACAACTTGGAACTGGACAAAGCCTGTTGCTTTGGCTTTAATACACCCTGTTGGGCTTAGGTAGCACAGGAAACTCAGTACAGGAGCTGATCCAGGATGTTTGATGCCTGAATGTGTAGTTTCTACTGAGGTCGAACTTCCAATGACTCCAGAAAAGGACTGAAGGATCACCATCCTTTGCTACCCAGCCAAATGCCTTAGGTGAAATGGTTCTGATTTAAACTAAAATTTCAGCTTTAACTGTAAGTCTCCTGGCTTTCTGTGGGTCTAAATTATCATTAGAATTTTAACCTTTTTTTTTAAGCATGGTAGTTTTTTTCCATCAGTGGAGGGAAAAGTGAAAATGTGAATGCATGAGAAGATGTAGTGCATTGTACAGGGCTTTAGAAAACAATTTACTTCAAAGAACTAATGACGTCTTTAAAGATGTTACGTGTGTGGAGGTATAATGCTAAGAAATGCATATGTAAAACTCTAAAGAAAAGTTACTGTGCAGAAGATTATTTCAAGATGTAAATGATATATTTTACTGGTTTCTGTGGGTATAAGTAGTTAATGATTTGTTATGGGCAAAACACCTGAAACAACTAGGTATGAACTACAAAGAATATTTCAGAAAGATAGAAATGTTGAAGAATGCCACTGAAGTGATGTGTTTCAAATTGTTTTCACACTTTGCAAGTTACACTTAAACACATCTGGTGTGCTTTTAAAATGAAAATAACTGAAATATCCTTATATGAAAATGTGAGATGGAAGAAACCTTGTGGTTGGGTTATAAAATCTTGGTAAATGGACTGTAAAGTGGAAACAGTGAAAAACTTTTCACTTTGGTGACGATAACTGGCATCTCCCCTTCTAGACTGCCACGAAAAGGATTTATTTCAGGAAACTCATCACATACTGTGGAAGGTAGCATCTATATGTCAGCAATTCCACTGACATTTTATGGAAAGCTTAAAAATATAAACATTAAACTGGTGGATCCCTGTTTTTCTCCCTGCTCAGGAAATGCTTGCAGAATACACGAACAACAGCGCCCTCTGCACCTGAAACTCCTCCAGATATTAAACCCAGACGTTCCTACGTGCTGGAGGAGCCTTTAATTTCAATTACTGCTTTTTTCAGCTGCTGGTAGGTATAGCTGGGCAGCGGGGGAGGGGTGAGAATATTCAGCTATATTTTTAAGTGCTATGTAACCTTACAGAATTACCTGAAAGCTTCAGTCCCCTTAGGTACAAAATTTATAGCAATGCATAATTTAAAGTTACGTAGGAAAAAACAAGCGCAAAATAACAGAGCAGAGATGCTGCACTTTTGTACTCCCTACAGCATAATTTAGTTTAGTGTGTCATTA
Source organism: Thryothorus ludovicianus (assembly GCA_013397245.1). Lineage (NCBI taxonomy): Eukaryota > Metazoa > Chordata > Aves > Passeriformes > Certhiidae > Thryothorus > Thryothorus ludovicianus. Next base: position 115,066 of record VZTB01004784.1, on the reverse strand, counting down.
GCACTGAAGTACATCACAGTCTGGAGTTTTGTTTTAGTACAGGTTATCTGTATTGTTTTAATAATTTTTGAGTCTTCAAATATTAGATACAGAATCAGAATTATCTGTTTCTTGTAGTGCTAAAAGATTTGTTCTGGGGACTTTCCAGAAACCATCAGTAAAGACAGAGACTGATATGACAGTATTTCAGGATTTGTTGGACATAAAGATGCATTTAAAATTGGAGAACTAGCTATTTTTGCAAGGCTTAAAATAGAATTAGGCAAGGAAATAATTATTACAAAAATGTATTAGTTTGAAATAAATATTTTATGTTCCTACAATAATACATGTAAGAAAAATGTTCTGTGTGAAAAGTTCTTGCATAATATTTCTTGATGATCAAAAAGAACAAAAATAAATTTTCATGTGCTATTAATATAAGCAATTAGTACAGCTGAGATGATAATAAGCCCGTAATATACTTTGCTTATTTCTATAAAAGGCATTAGACAAGCTGTCCAAAAATCTCACAGCCAAAACATAATATTTCTCTTAAATTAAAGCAGCATCTTTTAGATACTCTCCACCGCAATTTGTCTTCAAACCAGAGGCAATGAAATATTAGAATTATGTATGTATATTATACATAACCACGAAGTAAAGAAATATATTGGGATACTTTGACTTTTTAAAAAATAGATTATATTTTTCCAGATTTTCATTGGGGGTAATTTAATTCTTTGCTTCTTTTCATCCCTTCCTTAGTCAATAATTCCTTATCTTTAATATGAAAGTAGCTCCTAATTGTGAGTTTTGTGTCTGAAATATGAGTTTTAGAAATGTTCAGGGTTATTTCTACAAGTATTACAGTTTATGGATTTAAAGAAAAAATGTGAGTGGATTGTATGGAAACTATTATCAAGGACTTTTTATAAAATTAAAGTAGTAAAGTTAATACCAAATGGTGGTACTCTCTTGCTTTAATAGAAAGGAAGTAGATCTACATCTGCTACATTATATTAATATGACAACATTTGTTTTTAAAATTTACTCATTTAAGAAAGACAAACTGTCTTTGTCCCAGCAATTAAGAAGCAGAAAAGTAGAAAGCCTAAAATCGTATTGCTTCTGCATATGAACCAAATATTTTCTAAGAAAATTCAAAGACAAATCTGAATGCTAATGTAAGCTTAGATTATTGATGTGAAAGGGATTTAACAATCAGAAAACAATAGTTCTTTGTTACATTGCTACTTTAAAGCAATTTAAGATGCTGCTTGGAAAGATAGGAAGTCTCACGAAATTTTCAAAGACAAAGCACTAATGGCTCTTAATATCACTGTGTTCATTTTAAGAGCAAATTAAAAGAGTGAAAGAATGGTGCAAATAATTGTTTCATATGTTCTTTGCTTGTGACTGCTGTAATCATCCAGGCTGATTTACAAATGTAGACTTGAAGGTTTCTCAGCTTCCTGCAGTGTAGAAGACTGTTACTTTGGCACTCACACTCATGCCCTTGTAATCACCACTCAAAACTGTGCCCTGGTACTTCCAATTCCCAGTGCCTTGATTGAACACCTCATTCTGTGCTAACAAGGTGTCCAAGGTATTTGAACAGGGGCTGCAGTCAGAAAATTGTTAATGGTTTCACTCATTAAGAGTTGCTGCACTAGTTTTGGTAATTTGGTAACTGTCTAAATTGCAAGTTGATTTTTTTCCTTCATTTTAAATAATGACGTTAAAATTTGAGACCGGGAACACTAACAGCGAAAAAACCCCAGAAGGGTGCTTAAATCACTGTATTTGTATTATAGCAAAGGATTTTCATAGCAGAAAAGGTATGATTTTATTTTTGAGGTTATGTTTTAAAATTATTGAAAAATGCATAAACAAGTATTAAATAGAAATATAAGGACAGAAAATACATAAAAAGGGAAAAATGAAGTGTAAAACAGCCTGAACATCTTAAAGAAATTATTTAGGAAGTAAAGTTAACATTAGAATTACAAACAAAAAAGTAAGAAAGAATATGCCTTGGGCTTGAATGTACATTTTTGGTAATTGGGATGAAATTCTTTAAATTGAAAGGATTTATAGCTGCAGAAAACTGTAGTATATGTACCTGAAAAATGCCTTAGGAGTCTTTAATATTTTTTTTGCTGCATTGCAAGCTAAGCAGAAAGTAAGCCTAGATCAATGGGCCTGATCCTGCAATCTATACTCAAATAAGAACATTTTTCTTTTTCTATCTTGCCAAGAGCAGCATTTAGAAAGAAATGTATTTTCTGGGAAAAAAAAGCCCCAGTAAAGTGTTATTAAAATTCATTAAACAAATGATGTGAAAGGGATTTTGCGTTTGTATCCTTGCTGTCATCTGGGATCAGTAAGTTACTTTCTTGAAACTGGAATATTAAAGCAGGGAGTATGTTCTGTTTTCAGACAACATTTTACACCTGAAGAAAATTTTCCCTGTGGAGATTTAATATTTGAAGTGGAAAGTAAACTTTTCTGAAAAAGAGAAAATCATAGTTTGCAGGTTTTTATGTACTAAAGGTTTAAGCCACCCGCAAAACCTTGCAATCTGCTCCTTTCAAAACAGGATTAAAATTCAGTGAGTTGGCCTCCACTGCATCTTTTGGCCAGGTTTTGTGGTTTTTCAATTACACATATATATTTCTTTACAAATAATCTCTCTGTGGCTGTGAAACAGCCACATAAACGAAGGGAAACTAAAGGAAACGCTAATGCTGGCCACACAGAAAGCCCTGTCAAAAGCACACTATAAACAAACTGAGGAGATATTTTTTTTCCCCCTTGTTTTTCTTCCATTAATTTTAAATATTCTTTGTAACTTTAGAAAGCAAACTACTTTCCAGCACAAGTGTGGATAATATCTTTGTGGTGGATGGTTTGAGCTTGTTCTTTACCGAACAAGTATACACTTTAATAAAAATCGTACTGGAAAATGTAAAAATAATATAGTAAATATTTTGCCAGATTTTAAATATGATATGATTTGGCCTTCACAGGAATATTCAAACCAGCAGGCAATACTCATCTGATTTTGTTTGAGCAGAATCTCTCATACAGCTCCTTTAACCACTGCACTTTCATAAAGTTGTGCTGCCCACATCATTTGTCTCTCAGCTGGCTGGGATATCTCTCCAAGGTACACAGCTCTTGCTCATGATGGAAAAAAAAGATTGCAAGTGAAGGAGCAAAATGAAAGCAGTGTTTGCAATGCTGCTACAATTTGCTGAGAGATATGCTGTGAGCAAACAGTAAATGTGAGCTGTTGAACAGAACATACTGCTCGAACATTAGAGAAGTGCAGCACGTCTCTGTGTTTTATTTTAATTCCTATTTTCATTTAGATTCATGCTTTAAAAAACTTTTTAACCTTACTATTTATTCAATAATGGGAATTATACTGATGTCTAAAAAGCAAATGACCTATTAATATATCAATGTATCAGTTTTCTTCTGTGTGCCTATTTTACTCTTTGATTGCAGCTGCAGTAGGTGTGGATAAATAAATTTTAGAAGGAAAATATTTTTGAGTTTTGTTGTGTGATCAGTGTATTTCTGATCTAGACAGTGGAGGGATTTGTCCTTTTAGTAGTTAGGTCATTCCTCTGGAGCTGATTGTGAAGATAAAATCCTATCTGTGCAAAATGAAAACTTTCCTTTTTGAACTGCAAGTTGAATACAGACCATGACTTTTCCATGGAAAAATTACAGAAATAATGGCCCCTGGCTGTGGAGGCATTTTTTTGTTTTTCATGAATCAGGCACAAAGTTATTTAAATTAATTCTGATCTCGTCCCCCTAACAGAATATCATTACTGACTTTAGAAAAAATATTAGAAATCAACAGTGTGTGGATGCAATAGCAATAATTGTCTGACGAATTTCCCCGAACAATTTTTTCTTTATTGAAAAACAAGACTTCTGATGACAATACTCACTCATGATGCACGTGTTTCATGCATTTCACACATTATCTTTTTATGTTAATTGCAGGAATCAAAAGTACCAACTACTCTACTGCTTCACAATCAATAGAGGTTAATTTATTTATTGTCTTTTGAAAGCAGTCATTAAAGAAAAAATCAGAAGAAGAAACTCTGTTAATATTTCCACGTAATTTAAAAAATATATGACAAAATAAAAATTTTACTACCCAGTATTAGTCTACAGCTATGTACCACTTAAAGTGTTTTGCTCTTCTGATTGGATCCACTACATAACTTGTACTGAGGTATGATTACATGGACTGCAAGAGAACAGATTGAATTTCTCTGTGACTGCTGCCTAACAGAATGCAGGATATCAGGTACCACAGCTACAGCCACTTAAGTGCTAATACTTCCTTAAATGTGAATATTTTGCTAATTTTTCCCTTCCCCCTTCTGACACTGACACTTCTGTACTGAGGCTTCTGCACTTCACCAGTTCCTATTTCAAATGTGTGAAATGTCCCTAAAATGAGAACTCTTCCCCTGAGTGTTCTGGATTGGTCTCTTTGCCAAGGGATGAGAAATCTTGAGGTGGTGTGAAGCAGTGGATCCATCTCAGATCTGGCACACTCTCCAGTGGCCCGTTTCTGCCTGCTAGTTACTGTGCATGGGCTTCCTACATAGCTCCTCTGCCCCTTGATGGGTGGGAGATAAACTTTTATGGTCCCAGGTGAATCCTGCCCTGAGAAAATTCTCTGATTTAAATTAGGGGCAGAATTGACACTTTTAAGACACTCTTGAATGAAGCAGGCTGGTGCCTTACCTTAATAATGAATGCAGCAGCTGAAAGATAGCCAATGTGCTATCCTAGCACTGCCAAAAGACAGGGCATTCTTTCTGACAACCATCAATTCTACAGAAATTTGTCACTAACCAGAGCAGAAAGAGGACTGAGGTTTTCTTCAGAGGCTCCACTCATCTGCTCATCCTACAGCTCACCACTGTGCTCCTCCCATCCAGCTCTGCCAGCGATGAGAGTGCTGACAAGGGCTGAGTTTCCCAGGCACAGGCACAATGAAGGAGCAGGGACAATGGGTGATGATGAGAAAGCTTCTTGACACTAAGAGGAAGCACCTTTCAAAACTTCCCATGCCTCCTCTGCAGCACAAGACAAAAAGGGCTAAGGAGAATAGAGGGAGGGAGGGTTTCAGTGGTGAGTAGGTGGCTCTAATGTGGCTAAGCCCAATCCTTAATAAGGAAGTACAGTAAGCACTTGGGTTCAGCATTATCCTCACTGGTGGCTTCAGCTGTCCCTTTATTCCAGTATCAGATTTCTCTGCATTTCCTGGCTTGCTTACCACTTTGTTGGTTCATACAGGGCACTCAGCATATGCTTTATAAAAATGGATCACACAAGACAGCATGGATTTAAATAGGTGCAGTGATTTTTTCAACTGTTGATGGATTCTTCTTGACTGTGTTCAAAACCTCAGTTTTCCAGCTGGAGTTAATGGTAGCAATGGAATTCATGATTGGGAATATTCTTACCGGAGCCAGAATGCTGTTCAAAGCTGTCTGTGTTTCTCATGTTGATTGTTTATTTTTGATAGAGTTTGTTTTCCTCCTCCATGTAATATCAAAGATATTTCAGCACAGGAACATCTAGTCCATCAAAAGTATCCATAAAAACCTTTGCAGCAACTTGTTGAGCCATGGCAATTTCTTTGATCCATACCGCAGTGACTAACAAGTTCAATATAATAAGTAAACAAAGGGTTATGCATCCTGGAAAAACATCATTTGGATAGATAGGAAATAGCTCAGCACTGTCAAGGTCCATTGCTTTTTTCCCCCTTGCAATTCTTAAATTTTATGCATTTCACACAAGCAAAGTCTTTCCCAATCCCTGATGAGTCCATCTCCCACTCAAGAAAGAAGGAGTTGTGGGAGCAACTTTTTGAAGTTCTTGAGGAGTCAGGATCACTTCAGCTTTCATGGCAGGTTTCATTGATTCCCAGGGGATTGAGTAGCACTATAATGTTTTGCTATAATCAGAGGAAATGAGGTTCTGGGTGATGTGGGCAGTGGTGTTGTTCATGAGGTCTATGAAGAAGCTAAGGAGTGTGGATCCACCCCAAATCCCTGCTCAGATCAGAGGTGCATCATTGTCTTTCTGGAGAATATCTACCAGAAGGCCTTAGTGCTAATGTTCTGAAGGGAGTAGGGAGGAGCCAAGGGTGTCTTTGGTACTGATGAATGTGCTGAATGAAAATATTAAAAGTTTTACAGACTTTTTTGGATACTTGTAAAGGCACTTTTATGGTTTCCTCAGGTTTTCTCTCTAGGTTTCTAAAATCACTCTGTCCTAGTTTTAATCAGTATCTAGTTTGGGTTAAAAATGTGCCTCAGTTTCCTCTGAGGTAGTAAACCAGAGCCTGAATATTGAGCTGCTGTTTGCTCTTGGTTTTCCCAAGCTGCACCCAAAGAAGACAAGATTATTGTTTGCACCTTGGTGGTCCTGTGTGCATGCCATGAGTCTTTGGACTTGCCCCAGCTTAGGACTGGTTCTGGGCAAAGAAGGAGTTTGTTTTGGGTAGTGCTGTGGGGAGAGAGGAAGGGCTGTGATGCTGGAGTGTGCAGTGCTGATGAGCCAGCTCTGGCAAAGAGATATGGTGTTTTGTTCCTCTGTCTTAGCTGCCCTGGCATCAGCTGCTACAAGAAGTCCTTGCCTTCCTCCACTGCTCTCTGATTTTGCACATTGCTCTTCCTTGGATCAAGACCTCTTTCTGTCTGCCTTGAATTGAACTCGTTATTCAGTGTGGACTAAAAATCTTCAGTAACTCTGAATCTTATTTCTAAGATGATGTATAATTTGCTTTGAATCCAGGTCTGGTTTGCCACTCCACAGGCAGCAGTGGGGTCAAAGAACTGTACAGCACTGGGCACCATTCCCACATTTTAAGCTGCAAGAACACAGTTTGAGGAGAAGCACTGCCATGCCTCCAGTGAAGGCTGTGTCTTCAAGGTCTGGATGAGCCCCAAGTGCTTGGAGTTCATTGCTGATGCGTGGCATGAAAGCTGCAGGGTCGAAGGTCTTTAACTAAACATCAGTTACTTCTAATACTGTGTTACAGTGCTCCATGTGTATAGCAGAGAGAACAGAATCACTACTATTTTTACCCTCACAGTTAAAAAAATCTCAGCATTACAATTTTTCCTATTGATTCTCTGTGCATATTTTTTGTTTACTGAGTTTTCTACCATAATTGCTAATTATATCCTACTTCTCAGCACCTTGTGCTCTGCCTCTCCTTAATGAATATACCCTTCAAGTGCATTCTACTACTTGCCAGTCCATCTCTGGCCAACATGTACCTAAGATTTTTTTAAAATAAATTTTCTCACTATTGTGAAATAAAACAGCAGACAACTTCCATGAAATGATTTCTTTCTATCTAAAATCAATGACAGAGCTCCCAGTTGTAGTTAGTTAAGATCTATTGTTGATTTCCTCTTCTGGTAATGTAAGTGATGTGTTTTTTCATCAGCAGATTCTTTTTTTCATGTGGACAGTCTTGTATATCTGAAAGGAATAAAAAGGAAAGACAATATAATTTAGAAAAAGTGTGACTATGTGGGTACAGAAAATGTTTGAATTTTTCAATCTTGATAATAAACCTAGAATATATTTATTGATGCATCCCAGATAAGCAATTTCTATTGTGATGTGTTCTCTCAGAGAACTGTACTATGGAAAATTGAGAATAATGGGCCGTGTCGTGCCTGCAGTCCATGTGCAGAACTCACACTGATGTCAATAGGAGCTCCCTTCACAAACCAAGGCCTATATATGACCCATAGAGTCACTATTAGAAGTTTCCCATACAAAACCACAAAATTAATGGAGCATCGTAATCCATTTTGAGATCTAATGAAATACATCATGATTTAAATTGCAATTAAACAGAGAGATGTCAATAGGCATTGACGAGTTTCCACATGAAGACAGCAATATTCCTGCTACAAAACTACAGCTTTTGATGGGTAATGGCTCATAGACTCTAAAAATACATTTTCTCAGAGCATTATTGATTAAGCATCTCAGGAGCCTTAAACATGTGAATTACATCTTTAGTTGTAAGACATAATTTGTAAACCTAAGACTTGATCCATTCTGGAAAGATCACAGAAACCCATGTGATGGAATTCAGCATTTCTTAATTGCTTTACATCTAGAAATTGGAAATTATAACATTAAGTTATGCTTTTGTAGCAGGAGGAGGTTGGAAGGTTGTAGAGTTCAGGTGATTCACAAGGATGTTTAAAGTTCATATACTTGATGGTGTTTCATCTGTCTGTGACTTTTTAAATTATTTAATGTGATAAAATATTCTGTGTTTGTGTTTGTGTGAGAAATGTCATGAAATAATTGAAAGTATTTCACAGCACAGAGAGACCAAGTTTCATTACAAGTGTTTAAACTCTACACCAGAACTTTTGAACCCCACAGTAATATTAATCTTCTAATGCTCTGAAATATTTCATTCCCTCCTTCCCGCCCTCATAAAAATACACAGAGAGCTGTGGCTTATCTTTGAAATTACCCGTTGACATAAAATATGAGGACTATTATTTTCAACTGTGTTTCAAGGAAGTGTTTCTCAGGATGCTTACTAGGCAGAGCAGTTCTGGTCTTTAGGCAGGAGCTCCTGTGATCCTTCCCAGAAATCGACCTCCCTGCTTGCCCTTGCCCCACAGGCTGGTGCCTTCTGACAGCACCTGGCTGCTGGGAACTGACTTTCTTAATTCTTCAAACATTAGTTCATCTCCAGTTTTGCATAATTCTGCAAAATTGTGAGGATGCCATTATCTGTTGTAATGTAGTTATCTCTCACTTGAGTGAGATAAATCTTAGCCAGAATGCTGGAGACTCAAGGCTTCAGCAAATCCATGGTGTCCTGAACACCTGAAATTTTCCAATGAAGAAAGAAAAGGGTTTGCTGGACTCAAAATGAACTAAATGAGGGATCCATTCCCCTAAGACTATCTGCAAACTCTGTTAAAATTTCATTTCGTTTTAAGAAGTTTTTTTGGAGTAATTTTATGGACTAGACATTACATATGTTCCTTTTATAAATAAAGTAGGGTATGTTAGGGTGATATTACTAAATATGAAGTAATACATTTCTTATTACAGAACCACAACAGTTATTTTAAAAAACCCAAACCACGTAGAAAGGCTCAAGAGAATTTGCAATAGAATTTTTGAGGAATTTTGAGACTGACCAAATGATTTTGCATTGGGGTTTTTTTTTGACATCTACTGGTTGCTTTATTTGTTTTTATTGGTTGGTTTGTGGCTTCTCAACCAGTTATCTTGCCAGAAGGTTTATCTTTAAGAAGGCCAGGCAGCTATTTTTTGATGCTTTCACAAAGAAGTAGGTCTCATTTACTCCATAACAACACCTTCATTTAATATCCCACCTTAACAGGGAGATGAATACTTTGCAACTGCATCACTCTGGGTTGAAGTTTATTTCTCGACAACATATAAATTCTCTCTGGAAACTATTTAAACCAGGAGTACATATAAAAGCTGTTTTTTCTTACTGTTTCCTGACTTTCTGGACAATAACCAAGACCAGCAAATTCTTAAATCCTACAAATGATTTCAGCCATCTGTAAGTTATAAAAGAACTCTGTTCAACCTCAAATACCTGAGCTGATTTCTGTTCTATTGCAGGTTGCTCCACTGTTGAGCCTGCTTTGGTCTGAAATAGGCTTTGGTTTTTTCTTTTCTTCTTCCTTTGTCTGCTTTTTCAGCTTACACCTTCCCTATGAGAATGGTATGAGATGACAAGAAAAGGTTTCTGACCTCACCATCCTCTACTTCCCCCACACTGCATTCGGAAGGGTAATTTATAAAACTTCACTGGTGTAGCCTGAACACTGCTGTCCCAGTAAGGACTACAGGAAGAAAGACCCAGGATTCAGGGTTTGTTGCTGAAATTTTCTTTTTTTAGCCCTTCCCCCCTGCTGCCCTAATACAGGTGATCTTTCATCTTACCTTTCTCCTTTGAACAAGATGTAGTCATCTGCATAATGGAAAAAAATTTTGGTCTAGTAAAATGTGAAGCTCAACTTTGGAAGGACTACTGATTTCTATTAAATAAAGCAACACTGTCACCACAATCAGAGGATTTTTTTTTCCATAGTCAAGCTTGGTAAGAACATTTTTTAAATAGTATTTTTCTGGACTGAAACTCTCAGTTTCCAGACTCTTCTCCTTTTTATCCTGTGAACATAGTGCTATACTGTATGTCAATTTGGTCTTGTTTGTGGGTTCATTTTCCCCTCCATTAGAACAGCATTTCTCTCTTTTTTTTTTTTTTTCTTCTTGTGATATTGTTCAAAGGCTTCTTGTGATGCCTTGAAAAAAGTTATTGATTGTTAGATCATTTCTCTCATTCATTCAGATGTTTTCTGGTCCCCAGATGGAAACATCACAGCTGCTGCTCTGGAATTCACTATTGACTTTTGTCTCTGGATTATCAGAGCCCCCAGCAAAAAGGCCTGATTCCAGGCACCCTTCTTCCCTCTGTTGAGACTTAAAGCTGTTATCCTTCCAGCTCAAAGGAAGTCTCAGAGCCTATATATGGCCAGAGTCTGGAGCAGTAAGGTCCTATGATTACTTTCTTTGAGCTATTTTTCTAATGCACCTTTTTTTTTTTTTTAGTTTCTATAAACTAAAAAAAGTTAGCTCTTCGGTAGAAACACCAGATCTCAGAAACCAGTCTGATTTCCTGCCTCCCTCTGCTGTTTTTATTTCTGTGTTGGTCATTTGTTATATGTTTGAAGGCCAGAATCAACCTGAAAAATTAGTATTTTTCAAATTCAATCTTTTCTGACCGGCAGCCATCTGCTCAGACAAAGAAGAAAGTAGGAAGGATTGCCATGTTTTAAATGCTTTTCACCCAAACCCTCAAGGAAAGCCTCTTTTTCAGATTCAAAGAGTTGCTATGATTCAAAGAAAATGCTTATTCTACAGAGTGTTTCCTTTCCATTAAGGTTTATTTATACCGCCCTCCTTGTCTGAGGGTATAATTATGAATGATCTAAGCCCGTACTGAAAATTCTAAATTAAAAAATACATCTGTTGCAAGGATTCTCTCACCAGAAACCTTGAAAATGTTATCCTGTCTGTGCATCCATATATCTGTCTGTCTCTCTGTAGGTTATGGTTATCCTTTATATGTTCCAGAAGTAAGAGGGATTATATCAGTTGCTTCATACTTTAACTGCTGTAGACATTCATGAAAGGAATAAAACTATGTGGAAAACTGAATACATTTTCTATTTATCCATAGTCACCTTTCAGTCACATTTTTACTTGTTAACAACTAAGGGGATTAGATTGTATTGCTCTTCCCCTTCTAGATTTAGAAATAATCATAAATGTAAGAAAACATTATTTAAATGGAAAACGTTATGTTTAGAAATAAAAGAGAGTTATAGCATGAATGATGTGAACTGCAGCAAGGTGTTTTCCTGACAACAAAGAGCAGTTGCTTCACCCCAACTTTTCAGCATACCTCAGGAAGCATCAGTGAAACACATTTATTTTTAATTAAGGCCAATTCTGTCCCAACATTTGCTTTAAATATGAGGACCAAAGAGCAGAAAAGGACATTATTTCTGCAGTCCTTTGAAGCTGCTGCCTCCTGATATGTAGCTCCAAGGAGGGCAGCACCACGTGGACAGTGGATTCATAGCAAATTCTCCACTTGGCAGAAGATATCCAGACAGCACTTTTCTCAGTTGGGTTTCACCTGACTAATAATCTTATTTTTCATTTTTTAAACATTACAATGAAATGAGTCCATTAAGATGCCATAATGTTAATTAACATTGTCATAAGTTCTTCTTTCATTTCACTTGCATGCATTTTTCAAAAGTACATTGTGGAAATGATTCTTTTACCCTGCCATTTGCCTATATATCATCTCACGCTCGTACTGAAAGGTTAAATGTTATAATTTATGCTAATTTTAATTTTCCCTAGTGCCATAGGCAGTACAAATCAAGGAGCAGCAATTGATTATACATCACTGACAGTATAAAGCAGAACAAACATACAGTTCTGTCAATGAAAGGCCTGTGCCAGGTTAGTCATAGTTAGGCTGTTATGGCCTCCTGAGAACAGCAGCCAAAGCTGAGCAATAATGATGAAATGAATATTTATTTTGTGCATAATTTTGGATCCAAGCCATATCAATAAATAATTTTCCAAGGTACTTTTGTGCCTCAAGAAGTTCGATGGAAAGGCTGCTTGCCTCTTGAAGAATTTTGTGAATAAGGAATCTTGCGCAATAAATACCAGATATACATTTGGGTTTTGGCTTTTCAGAGAAGGGCTTGATGCTGTAGATGTCAAACAGAGTTTCACTGAAGCATGTTCCTGTGCAAGAATATGTAGGTTACAATTACTGGAGAAGGAAGGAACCAAGGTCTGGCTTAGGCCGTCAAAAGGCTGAAACGTATCACTGGCTTGATATCATCTGGCAGCTAATTTGTTCCCCTGTCACTATCATAAAGAGTATCTTTGGAGTTGAGGAATGATAGTCAGGTTTTCAGAGCTTTTCAAAGAGCCAGGATAAACACTTAAGTTTTTCCTTTACTCAGATCTTACATCCTTCCCTCCTCACAGCACAAAGAAAGCAACACACCACCCTGGCTTAGACTCCTTCAGGGCTCATTGTTGCTGTTACTCTGCTGCTCCAAAACTAGCACTTTCTCCACAAGTATAGTTTCTCCGTAGAAAGCAGGCACTTATCTTCATGGATTAAAGGTTCATCCCTTGCTCTGCAACCTGCCTTGTAAGATAATGAAACAGAAGAGGGAAATGATGTCACAGAAGAAGTGGTGGCCAGCAACTGGTACTTCAGCATCATGGGACAGAGGTTTAATTCTTGTGAAAGACAGGCTGAGATGACACAAAGCTCTTGGAAACAGAAGGAAATGTCATTTGGAGGCAAACAGAAGTGACCCCTGTGGCTGTTGGCAGTACAAGGCTGGGCTGGGAAAAGTGGTTGAGTGTCTCAAGAGCTTTTCTGCTCCTGAGCATTCCTCAAGCTGGGTAAAAGGCACTGTGGGCACCTTGCTGGAAAGACCCTGATGAGCTGCAGAGAGGTTTGCAGTCTTGCTGGTACATGCAAGAGGACAGTCAATGCCATGTTGCTTATGGTAGAAGGAAATGGAGCATTGACAATGGGATTAGGAAATTATTGCCTGAAGTGAGGCCAAGTGGGTAACCCTATGAGACAAAGACAATTATACACTTACACAAATCACAGAAGATGGGAAGGAGATTCTTGCAAGAAGACAACAACAACTGAAAGGCAAATGTGGTAACAATTTTTTTTCAAAAAATACTTGATAAATTTCAGCATAAAAATCCTGTTGACTTTTAATTGGAAGTCAGTTTGAGTGGTTTCAGCACAGTAACTACAATAGCCATTCTTGCTGATTTTTATGTGTCCAAAACTTATTCAATGTTTGTGTGAAAAAGCTTAAAATAGAAATAGGGATTTAGCTTGTCCACACATCAGCTTTGCATTACAACACGATTTTTGTTAGAGACATATTTGTGAATAAAGCTGTTGTACCAAAAGATTAGAATGCTGCTTTTCAAATTCAGTGCTTTAATTTAAAGAAGACATCATTATTTCTTTTCATGTAGCTATTGCTTCTTGATTTAGAATTAGTGAAACACTGGTTACTTTAATCCAGATGGTTTCTTCCCCACCCATAAGGACTTTAGCACAGATGTCTCTTTTTCTTCCATAAGGCATATTAGAAGGACAACAAAGATTCATATTTAAGCAATACATAATAACAAATGCCACCCCTATTGGCTTAGATACGTCCAAATCCAAAACCACAGCTTAAAGTTACTTTAAAGTGTGGTGGACCACAGCTTACACTTCTTTCATTTTGCTTTCTTTTTAAAAGATTTGACTTTGCTGACATTTTTTGCACAGTTTCAATTGATCTTTATTGAAAAAGAATAAGGATGGAGCAGACTGACAATTTTATTTGACAGATGATTAATAACTTTGCTTAGATCTGGCCTGAAGTGTAACCACAAAGTGTTTGATAAGGGATGGATAAAATATGGTTTGCAGGCAGTAGAGATTTTAAGGGACATAAAATGGCTGAATGGCAATCTTAAAAATGCAAGGTAGAGAGCCATGAGGTCATGTTAGCAGTGCTCTAGTGCCCTTTCATCCCAGGGTTATTCCAACTTTTCTTCTGATTGCTCTTGGCTCATGGTGGAGGAGTGTCCCTTGGTGCACGTGTGGAAATGTCTGCTTGTGAACAGATATTTGGCTTTGTCCACAGGAGAGTGGCTCAGCCTCATCTCCCAAAGTCGGGCTCAAAGCACCAAGGCTGGGTCTGAGATCAGCACAGGCTCTGTGGGGCATGCTTAGGGCCCTTTGGGCCAGTCTGCTTTCCTTTGCCATAGGGAGCTCTTCTCCCCTTCCCTCTCGAGCACCACAGCAAAATGTTTTCCTTGAAACTCCACTAAAGTTTCAGCTCCTTGCTTTTCTTCAAAAGGAGGGTGATCTGGCCCAAAGTAAACTTGAGTGCAATTGAAAACAAAATTCTTCTATGATAACAATTTTTCTCAGTCTTTGTAGCTGAGTCCAGATTTTGTTACTGCAGGGAAAAGTTGATTGTAAGGATTTATATTATGTTTGTTTAATTAGTAATTTCTGTAAAAGAAAAATTAATTCTGTTACTTGTGGTGATGTGTCATGCCAGGAATAACATTTTGCATCTATGGCTTAACACAATATGCCATTTTAAAGGACCTTTTCCTAAAATTTAATTTTAGATTTGGGACTTTGGAGCATTTTACTTACCTTCAGGAGGATATTTTGAATAAAAATAACAAGAAACTGCTTTACTAGAATATCAACCATGCTTGACTGTTATTAACCATATGAAAAAATGTATGGGACATATAAAATTCACATAAGAACTACAGTTAAGCCTACTCATATTTTTCTTTTTAAATGGATGTCCAAACTTTAAAAGTCTGTATGTTATTCTTCTTAAAATCCAAATATAATTTTGGAGACTGAGTTTCTACTGTTTGCAATAAGGAACACCTCATAGATGGCAGGGGAGAAAAATCAACTTTCCTTTATGCTACTGTTGGCCAAAGGGAGAGTGAAAAAAGTTTATAACAAGATACCCCTATAGCAGAACTATACTTTTTTTCCCCATCTCTGGATGGAGAATGGAGAGTTTCAGGGAAGACTCCTCACCTCTACCTCCTGTTTTCTGGTTTATACCCTGGAGGTTTGCCCCATAGCAAGCCCCAAGGGATGCAGTGGGGTGTTGAGGCTCAGGAAGCTGAAGTAGCTGCTCTCTCCCTGAGTGCCTGGGGACAAGGACTGACCAGAGTCAATGACCAGGATCCTTTGTGACTTCACTGGGTGTTGGATGCTGCCCAAGCAATCAGCCCAGGGCATTCTGCCTGCTGGAGCCTGTGGAAACTGGGGACAGCACACGGAACTGGTCTGATACTGGTGTGACAGCCCCTCACAGCACAGTGCACTGGCACTCCAGGATATACTCTGCCTTGTTAGCTGTCCTGTATTGTCTTCTGTAAATATACTGAGTAATGCAAAAAGCATTTACTAATGAGGCTTAAAATTTTTCTTCAAATGATAGTCTTACATATTTACATGTTTGTGGTTTGCTGCCATTATTTGCACCGATTTTTGGCCTATCCCCTTCATTCATGCTCTCTGGGAAACATGCTCCTTTGAGAGAATCGTGGATAATTTTGTTCTCCCTTTTTTAGCAGGATGCTTCACTAGCTGTGTGCCTGTTGTCTTAGAAATGCTGGTTTAACTGGCTGAGCAGTCAGAGGGTTTTTTGGAGCTGGGGCCTCTAACACTGACACATGCACCTTGTGTGTTTCTGAGGGTGAACATGATGCCTGAAGACAGCCTGTTTCAGGCCTCGGTGAGCGGCACCATACCCCCAAAAGTCAGAGGTTACATTTCAAGGACCGGCTCCACTCCTTGGGTTGCCGACCCCTGGTGATAAGAAGTCTGCTTGGAGCAAGGTCACAGCATCACAAACCACCTGCCCATCACCCGGTGCCAGGGGCTGGGAGCCAGGTGAGCCTGTGCCAAAAGCACGGGAGCCAGGAGGGGAGAGGCCCGGGCAGAGGCTGCAGCCCTGCCCCTGGCCAGCCTCCACTGGCAGCAGTCCTGGGGAGGCAGGATGAGTTTTGCAGAGCTGCCTTTCCCCTTCACTGGTCCCCCTGAAAGAGGCTGAGGACATCAGGGCTGCTGTTGCTTTCCTGGTGAACTCTCTGTTTCCAGGGGTCTGGCTGCAGCAAGGTATCTAACATGTCATAAGCACAGGCTTAAGTTCTTAAGGATTAAAGCAAAAGTTAGATAATCTTAGTCTCCAAACAGCAGCAGAGGATGGAGCTAACAGCTGTCTGAAGCTGCTGTGGTGTGGCACAACTGGCTGGGAGGTGCTAAAGATGGAGCTGGAGGGGCTGACTTGCAGCGTGCCTAGAGGTGACCATCAATAAAACAAAGGGTACCACATCCTCCTCCTCCTCGGTATTTTGAGGACCAAGCTGCAACCTAACACAGGAGCTGTTTCTACAAAGTTCACAACTGCTGCTTCTCCTTGTTTTGCTTCTGCTTTGTTCTTGGTCCTCAATGAAGGACAAGGAGTTTACACTGTATAACAAATAATACAGATGGAGTGTAAATATTGAAAGAATCAGCTTTAACTGTAACAAATATAGCTAAGGATCAAACATTTAGCTTAGCTCTGTACCTAATTTTTATTGATATATATAGTTGCTAAATCTAAATTATTTGATCTGAAATGGCAGTGGCAACATTCAGAATGACACAACTAGGCAAATATCATATAAAGTCATGGTCTAGATGAAATTGCCAGAGGAGTCATTCTTCAGAAATCCTAGCTGTAAAATACTGCCTCCCAGTTCATGAGACAACTCAAGAAACACTCATGACTTTAATTTAAGAATAAGTTTCCTCAAAGAACTTTAGCCATTATTTAAAATCTGGAAATCTGTGTATCTGTAAGAAGCTATATGTAAAGTGCATTTTACTCTTTGAAGCGGATGGCTTTTAAGGGACTTAATTAACTCTGGTGTTAACATGGATGATGATATCCATACATTAGTTTCATATACTCCAGGTGACACTGATTTTATTTAGGAGCCTCTCAGCTTATGTGAGCCAAGACAGTCCCATAGATGTGCTGATGTGACTCTGCTGAGATACCACATGCAGATTGCTTTTTTTTTATGACTTTGAATATTTATTTGAAGTTTTCATTTCAGAGATTTAGGTGGAGTCATTCTGCCTGATGAATATAGTTGTGGATTTTTTTTTTCATGATGTAAAAGAGTTTGCTTCCCCCATCTGGTCATGTATCCATTGTGTCGATTTCAGCAGCTCCGTTGCTCCAAAAAAAAGCACATACACTCATGTGGTTGAAGTAATCTGACTCCCAGCCATCTATTGACATAGCTTTAGTCACCCAAAAACAAACCTGCCTCTGACTCTTTCATATTCAATCCCCAAAACCAGATTTTGCTGCCTGTCCTTTCCCAGAACTGTTCCCAGTTTAGACTTGCATGTCTCTCTCCCACATTATTCCCCCTGGTTCTGCTGTGCACAGTCATTTCCATGGCCCCATGGCTCTCTTGCCTGCCCCATGTGGAAGCATCCCCAGAGCTCTTCCTGAGGCCAGGGAAAGCCATGAAGCACATCTGAGAATCAGTCCTGCCTGCAACACCTTCTTCCATGTGTAGCCTTTGTACCTAAATAACCTCTAAACAAAGGTTTTCAGAAAAACTATAAAAGAGGAAAGCAACAAAATAAATACATTTAGAGTTTATATCTCCAGGAGAAACATCTGTTTGTTCCTTTGAATAACCAAAGGCAAATACACGTGTTTAGAACATGCTACAGACTAATGCCTACAGCTGATAAAATGAACTTTCTGTTCAGTGTCATTAATAATGGATCCAAAACAATTTCCTTTTGGTAGTGCTAATAAAGTACTTTTAGTTTTATTAAATAAGTTAATTTTTTCAGGTACAAATTGTAGCATTTAGACTGTTGTATCTTCAAATTTTAGAAGCTTCAGTAGATGAAGCTATTTACTCAGAAATATTTTTCTCACAAGGAATTCACTTGTAAGACTTCACTTAATTGAGTAGACTTCAAATTAGTTACAAAATTAATATTTAAAAAAGAATCAGAAAAAATATACACCCTGGAGTGTGCAAGAGTATTAAATACAAGCAGCAGAAGACAGCACTGATCAAAACATTACTGGAATGTCACTTGGGTCACTCCGGGTGCTGCAGGCTTGGGAACATGGCCAGGCTGTACCCTGCTTCCCACAGAGGAGACAGTCCTAAACACTACCCTTGTGCTCAGGAGAAGAGAAAATGAAGGGCCAGCAGGGAGCTGCTGGGTGTCCAGTGCAGTGCTTGGTTTGGGCTCTCAGATGAGCCATGGAGGGTGACTGAAATCCCCAAGTCCTCCCAGAAAGCCTTACACTGCACATGAGGATGGATTCCTTCTCACCTTGCTGGATGCTGATGAGAAACCTGGCCCCAGGGCTCAGACTGAATCTGTGGGGATTGGGAGACTGGGGCAGTGTTCAGAATACTGAAAAGGAATATTCTGTTCCTGCTTTTGCTTCTTGGACTGTGCGTGTGGTCACGCATATGCAAGCATCTCACCTAGAAGAGATATGTTTGTGCACTTTGTGACTGTAAACATTTTTTCACAGTGAAGCAGTTGTGCTCCTCATATACTGCCCTTCTGTGTGCTTCAGGAATTTTTCACTCATCTAGACAGCAATGCAATTTTGAACTTTCCCAGGGTAGCAGTAACCCCCAGTCTTCACTTTTTGTAATGTGTTCCATATGTTTCTTGATGATCACACACATGAAAAATCATAGAGTACGTGTCAGAGTATATATGTATGGATTCAGCATCCCTCCAATTCTGCATGATTGCTCTCCTTGGGGGAGGAGGGAGGTAAGTTCAGTACATTAGCCACTCAGGGAATGCAAACACCCATTTAATGGGTGTCACAGAAAAACACAGTGTAGGTGAAATCATCCCTCACTTCCCATTATTAAAGACAACATGAAAGGGAAAGGAAGTTCCTCCACAGGTTCAGTTTTTCTGAGGTGTGGATGAAGCTCTAAACAAGATCTCCCACATACACAGACAATGCTCCAACATGCAGATTAAGTGAGATCTGACATTCCTAAAGCATCAGTTAATGATTTGTTGATTAAATACCACATTAGAATTTATTTATACAACAGAAAACATATTTTACAATTTTTTTCTCAAATCTAGATTTCTAAACTCTCCTTCTGGCAACAAATCTAGTTTAGATCCATTGAAGTTATCTTTCTGTGGTGATACAAATAGAGGCAAGGAATATTGATTTCGGTGGGATGTTGAGATATAGCCATCTGTTTGCCAAGCATAATTACTTTCAGTTAATTTCAAATAAAGCCTGGAAAAACCACCAAAAATTGTCACTTTTAGATCCTACTGACAGCTTAGACTACTGGAGACATTTTAAAAGAACACAGTTTCAAGTTGTTCTCCACCTGATTTCTGAACAGTTGGCCCTGTGACATTTGGCCAACCAAAAAAATGAGCATAATTTTGAATAGCCTCCTTGCACCATCTACAGGATTTGGTAGGACATTTTGGAGGTCATGATTTTAAAAACAGAAGTCCTTACCTCAGAAGCAGTGCCAACAAGAGGCAGCAAGCAGAGAAGAAAGGTCCACGTCCTAGTTGGGAAGTTGAGTGCAGCAAAAAGGAAATTTGTGTGTATGAAACAGTAACAAGTCACAAGTGCCCATCTCCTGCAGTCAGTAGCAAGAGAGATGAACAGGACTCGACTCTATAACCTGGCAATTGGGCAGTTACTAAAGAAAGACATAAAAGACAGCAGAAATTACTCCTATGTACCTTAGAAAATGAACTGCTTGGTGGCCAGAACTTAAATCACTATGAGTAATCTGGCACTGTGATTTGAAAATAAAAATTTGATCAACCACAGAGACATTTAAGAAAAAATCCTTTGCACTTTTGCTTTACAAATACTTCATATTGCTTCTCAAATTTTTAAAAAAGTAATTTAAATTTCTTTTGCCCCTCAGAAGTGTTGTCAACTTGTATTTTATGTCATTCTTCTACAGTGAGGGAGGTGCATCTTTTCAGTGTATAGCAAAGCAAAACAGCCTACGGAAGATGTAGAGTAATATAAAACTCTACAGCATATGCTGCTTCACCAGGGAAAGGAAGCTTGTCACTCTACTCAATAAAAGACATAGAAATACCATGGGATTTTTCCCCCCTCCAATTGGGCCCCAAATGTTCTCATGCTATACTTGTAATGTCCATTACTAGCTGATTAGAAGTGACATCAATTAGTCACATGTCTGTGTTTCTGATGGAAATAAAAATGAGCTTCTGTACACAAAATCTCAAATTCATCTCTACATTGCCTAGGGATTTTTCCTTCTGCAATATCAGTTATCGGTTTAATATAATATTGTTGACTTAACAATGATATATTTCAGGCTGAAGGCAGAAATGCATTTTGCATTAATAAATTGTTTTGAGATGGGCTTAAAGAATATTTCATTATATAAGAGAGGCAGCTATAAAACCTATTTGGTGGTCTTTCAATCACAGCTACCTGTGGCCTATTTATGTGGATGACATTCATCAGTATGGCAGGAAATATTAAACAAGTGCTAGACAGTTATTAGCTCTCCTCAAGCAGAAGTCCTCATACCCTCTATTCATATACCATGGGAAAAATTCACTTGGTATTTTCTTTCTTGCAACTGTTCTGCTGTTCATAATTTGATGGAAAATTGATTAATCACACATTTAACTCAATGCAAGATCTTCTGCACTGTAATAAATTATGGCCATTAATCAATAAGTACAAAGTAATTCCAGGAGTCTGGAGACATGCTGATTTCTAATAGAAAAACTTGTGCTTAGGCCTTCTTGCCAGTGACCACTTCATCTGAGGTATTTTGCACCTGCCTCAATCCAATTAGATGACATAATTAATGAATCTCGGTGCAGTTGATAATTTGTTATACAAAAGAAAGAATGTTTTGGCACATCTATTAAGTCCTGATGTACAAATCTTTTCAAAGGAGGGGATATTAGGAAGCCAAGAGGGGAACCTGCAGCGGAAGAAATGTCTGTTTATTCCAGGGCACTGAGTATGCAAATTTTACTGAACTTTAAAATCTGCATGTTTCCTTCTCCCATGTTTAAAGGGAGACTGTGCAGAAGCCTGCCACACCATCTTGCCTGTTTCATGACAAATTGAATGGTATGATTAGAACAAGCATTCAGGAAGTTTTGTTTCCCAGGCAATCTAATCAATGTGTCCCTGGCTGCGTATCGGTTACAGTTTTACATATTGCAATCCATTTGCACCTGTTATGTACAGCTAACATATAGACACTCAATAGATTTTGGTGAGGGAAAGAGTGTGAAGATAAAGAGAACCAGTCTGCTGTTAATTCTGTCACTAGGAGACGCCATGAGCAGATTTTATTTAGAGACTTTGAAAAACAATTAGCTGAGGATTATAGGACTAAAAGGCCTTTACTAGCTGTACCTGGAAAATACTTTGCCCATTTAATGCCTTCTAAGCTGTCATTGTGCTTGAACTTCAGTCCCAGTGATTAATGAAAAGCTGCAGGGCGCAGCTAGAAGCTAAAGTCTCAATTATGGAAAAGCAGTAACTAGTTTAATGTGCTGATGCTTTTATACTTAAACTGACAGCTGTGAAAAATGGCAATATTTCCAATCATGCTTTAATAATTTATCATTAATTTATTGGCATGTCCAACACACTTTAGTCCTACTGTTCTTTTTCTCCTTTTAGGCTCATGGCATTTCAATACTGGAGAGCAAAATCTGTTGCAAATCTCTAAGGACAAACCTCCTTATGGTGCCTGAGTGGTCACTGTTTGCAGCCCACAGTTTATCGGCAGAGATACAGCTCGAACATTTTTGTGGGCTATGATATGTGAACGTGTTTCATTAGCTGCTGCTAAATTGCTCCAACTCCATCCACTTCAGTGGAGTTAGAGCAACTGAAGAACATAGATGGCTTTGTGGGACTGGGGGCACTCAGCCTCACGCAGGCAGTTTTCGTTCGTCAGCCCAGCAAGCTCCCTGGATGGAGAACAGGAGCTGTCTAACTGCTCTAAATCAAAAATTAAATTTGGATAGTGTCCCTTTTGAAGAGCACAGGCAGAGTCTCACCTGCTATGAAATCTGTAGAAACATTATTATATTTAATACTTAACAATTGAATCAGTGCAGCTAAGTCAATTTAAACCAGCTGAAGATCTATAGTCCATTTATTTTTGAAATATTTTGAATTTTTTCTTTGCTGTTTTGGTTCTTCCTGCTTATTCAGTTTCTCCTGACAAGGTGTATGAACAAAGGGAGAGGAACAAAGTCAAATAATAAAACCTTGTTTCAGAACAATTTCCATGCTGAATTTAGTTTGTCATGGTTCATGGCTGTTCCGAGGTCTGCTGTGGACTGGACAAACACCCATGAAAATTGACTAATATTTTTTCAGAGTTCATTACTGGTTTTTTTTGACAGCAGAAGTTGACCCTATTTTATTTTTCATCTGATACTGCTGTCATTTATAAAATCTTAGTCATCCAAGCAGGAGTGCTTCTGAATACTTTATTTTTTGCACAAAACCTCCGTCTTATTTCTACGTTTTCGTACATTTCTCTTTGTGTAATGGTTGACACGGTCTGGGTGAAACTCACTGCAATTTTGGGGGGCACTTGGTTCCCCCAAGGCTTTGTAAAGCTCACGCAGCCCTAAATGGCAGCTGAGCTCTTCCTGACAGCCTGGTTGTGCTGATGGTTGTCAGCTCCCGGACTGAGAAGCCGACTGACCAAACAGTGGGGAAAGTTATTCTGAACTGTTTGATGTAAACTACTACAAAATTGCAATCTGGCTGTCATTCATGAGCTGGTTGAATAGGAGAGACATGGCTATGAGAGAATATTAGCACCAATTGATGTAATGGTCTAATAAGTATAACATATTATATTGCTGGACTGTTCACAAAAAGCTGCAGTGTGTCCAATTTGAATTGACGTGATAGAAAAGGCCTGTCAAGTAAGTTGTTCCATAGGTTGAGAATTTGCTGTTTCCTATTAAAGAAAAAAAAAAAAGGTTTTTGACTTTGTTTGTATTTGCTTTTGAGTTTTTTTTGTTTGATATTTTGATCATTTTGATCATTCTTTTCCATGCAGACAGAGTTTATACCAATTAGTTAACAGTTCAATTATTATCAAAGGGAGTTTTGAATGAAAAGGAACCAAGTTCCCAGCCCTGCTCTAACTACATGTTTGAGCACCGAGTGTAGCCCTTCATTAGGAACCCTGCAAATGGGCAAAGGAACGTGAGTCATTAGTAATTCTTATGTCTACTACTGTTTCTTAAAGGAATTGAGTACTTCTTTTGGGAATTCATGCCTGGGAAAAGGCTGTTTATTTTAATCCATATTATCTGTCATGCTGTAGATCTAATACTGTTTTTTAGCAACATGTGAAAGATTGGAGAAATACAATAAAACATTTACAGGTGGCTGGGATGCCAAAGGTATGTCTGGATTTGTGAGGTTTGTATCTGGCTGTTGCTGGATGTACAGTCAGTCACCAGCAATCCCTCTATTACCACTCTGCCACCCTCTATTTTTCAGGCTCCTACTTTGAGGCTTGATTACAGCAATTTGGAGGATGTATGCAAACCAGTTCCAGCTACTAATTGAAGGAACTCTACTAATTAGAAAAGGCTAAGGAACAAATAACAATTGGCAAGTATGGGGTCTTTTTCTGTATGGAACACCCTTCATACAGTAACTTCTGTCTTGAATAGATTTATCATTAGACATTCTGGGTAGGAGGCAGACTTTGAAAATCATTATGCATGTTGATACTATTGCTCATCTAAAAATATTTGGTATTTTCCTTAAAGCCCCGACTGCTGAAGCTGTGTGATTGTTTAAGAGTTAGTTTCTATAAAGAAAATTAAAAATTAAATTTCAGTGTTTCTTGATTGAGGAGAAGACTTGAAAGTATATATATCCCAAAGGCCCAACTTGAAAAGGCAAATTAAAAAATAAGATTTTCTTTTTAAAAATAAATTTTAAAATCATCTTTCTCAAAAGTCTCAATGTCTATTAGGAATGACAGCAATTTTTGACTTTCTAAAGTTAACACAAATATGACTGTAACTAGTACCATAAGTTTCTTTTTAGTGTGACTAAATGTAACGTTTGCAAGATCCAGCTCCTACAGCTACTTCTACTGCAATTTTTAGTTGATATATGTTCCTTAAAGATTGGTTCACATCTTTGCTGAGACAAACATTTAAAACATGTAGAAATCAGTTTTGCAGGACATTGCTTTATGGTACCTTGTCAGAAACAGTCAATGCTTTATTAAATTGATTTTTAAATAGGGAGATGTGTCATTGGGTAGGCACTGATTATCTAATCATTGGCTGAACACCTCTTCTCTCTCTCTGAAAGCAAGGCTGGTAGCTGGCTGCTGGAGGACCTCATCTCAGGACTTTATCTGGGAGATGTATGGCTACAATGGAATTTTATCCCATGCTACTTCCAGATAAGGCTGTAGCATTTCTGCTAGACAATCTTCTGTGCTGACGTGGGCAGGTTTACAAGAGTGCATGTGTGCATTTTTGCAGGAACACATCTAACTTATATATGATATTCCATGTATTTGCATTAGTCTTCAAGTAATAAAATAAAAAAGCATTAATTTCATGTTTGTCATCTTAAATGCACTCTCTTAATAAGCTTAAACCTCTTACACTTATACCTGTGCTTTATCTCTTCACAAGCGGCCCCATGCCTCCTAAAAATAGTTCCTTTCCACTATGAGAGAGTATCTCTTCCTCTGCTGCTGAATTGGATAAGAATATTGTCCATTCTGCAATAGAGGGATTTGTCTCAGTTTTCCACTGCCTTAGTGAGGTATTTTTAGCAGCTATTAATGTTAGCTTAATCCAAATATTATTTACAGTAGAAGCACCAGATATTTTACTAATGTCATTGAATATATATAAGTCTAGAAAATGCTGAAAATTCAGTCCTATAGACACTTTGATAAAGTCAAGTATTTTCTATCGAAATTCTGTGGCTCTGGAATTCAGGATCAGGTGATGAGTGTCTCAGGTGCAGTGCAGGTATTTAATTGATGTGATCCTTCACAAAGTACATGAGACAAAAATAAGAAAAAATTAACACAGTCAAGGCTTCTCACTACCTTACTGACACAGACTGCTTTAGGACATGGTTTGATCATGATCTTTGTCTATCATAGCCAATACTCAGTGTTTTTCTGGGCATTGCTGCCTGAGTGTAATATTCCCACGAGGAAGCTTTCATGCTACTAAAAGTGTTGTCTTGATGGACTTTATAGTTTGCCCTAAGCTATATTATATCATGACAAAGTACCAGTTTTCCACTAACATCTGAATTAGCCTAAGTAACTTAAAACACAAATAACACACACTGTGTCCTATGCCAAATGCTGCCAGATTTCCTAATGACTTTCACTGAAGGTCAAAACCAGTCAGACGCTTTCTCAGACTGTTATATCACAGTGGGCTTAGACAGACACCTGTAATTGTGCTAGGGGGTCATGCTTTGCACTAAAAGGCCAGAGAAAATATGAAAGAGTGGAGCTATTCCAATTGATTTCAACAGGTCAAGCTCAACTGCACTACAAGAGATGTGAGGCAGATTCAAGAAGCAACATAAAACAATGGGCTCTGTGTCACCTTGGTAGAGAGTAAAGGGTGCTGCAGGTAAAGGAGACAACATGTTGAAAAACTTCAGCCTATAAATGCGTGTTATAGTTTAGCCTCATGTCACACTCAGCTTGGTTTGGAACATCTCTCACACAGTGGCAAAGCCAAAATATCACTTATAAGGAAAACCAGGTCTTCCATTTTTCTCCAGCTGTGTCATTCTTTATTCATTACATTGTTTGCCCAAACTGTCTCTAGGGCTCAGGTAGAATTTGGACTTTCCTGCCCAGCTAGAAAGTGACACATAATATTTCCTAACTCCAGGAGAGATTGGTTGGTTTGGACTGTGGTGGTAAGAATAACTGAGGACTCCTCTTTTGACTGTCAGTCCTGGACTTCCCAGCTTCCTCTTTGTAGTTCAGGAGCTTGTCTCTCCTATAGTGATTGCACCATCTGTACATTTTCTTGCTGTAACCATAACACAACCTTACTCTTCCCAGTGGGGAATAGTGGAGATTGCTTTCTCCTGAGCCCTGGCACATGAATCTTACACAAATACTGTTTTGTGGTAGGAAGTGGAGGAGCAGCCAATTATTCTTCACCTTTTTTTGCCCCCTTGCCCTTCCCTTAAAAGTGAATCTAGCCTGGAATAGTACACTAAAAGTCACATTTCATACAACAGATTTTCAGAGAACCTTTTCTTTTTCTTTTGTGCAAGCTGAAGTCATGCTTGGCCACGCTGTGACACTGAAGCCCATCCTGGATGAATAGAAATGATTGTGTCCCTGGCCCAACTTGGGGTGTTACATGCTGGCTCTGCAAGGAAGGGTCTTGCATGGCTTACATTACCAGGAAGCATTTACCACATGATAGAAAAAAGAATTATTTTTTGTTTTAAAATTAAAAAATGCCATCAAATCTGCAAATAAGTCAGGGGGCTCACTGGTAGACCCTGCAGTGGGGGGATGCACTATTAATTGAAATATCAGTGGTGGGAAGTGAGAAATTGTCTTTAATGCAGACTACCTAAATACTCAGAAGTCTGGAGATAATGTGTGCTCTGACTGATGTATTGTGAGTGGAGGCACACTCACAGTACCAGGGTAGTGCAATGGGAAAGTTCAATTTCAGATGTCTAAGGCAGGAGCAGATCGTTTGATAGACCCTCTTTAGGTGTATAACAACTTGGAAAGTTATCTCTAAGTTTTGATAATCACTTTGCCTTCTGAGTCTGCCAATCTATTCCTTAACTGTTCTTTTTAGTGTGAAAAAGTCTCCCATTTCTATTCTCTGCCCTACATACTTGGGTCAGGAAGCGAACATCCTATTTTTATAGCTTTGAAGCAAAGTGGATATATAAGCAGCTGATTTCTTCACAGAATCCTCTCAGACATTCTTTTATTAATTTTTTTACAAGAGGAGTCCTCACTATTTCACCAGTTCTTTACCTTAAAAGAAATAGGGCAACACAACTAAAGAAGATTCACAATTTTACTTGCTGAAGGACACAGTAGTCAATGATATTCAGCCCTGCAAGTATCTGCTAATGTTATTTAAACTGTGGCCCAATTAGAAAAAAAAAGTTCTTTTAAAATTTTATTTTGAATAGTGGACAATAGAATAAAAAGATATTTTAAAGAAACATTCTGCATTTTCCACTAACTGAATGCAGTACTTTTAATTTGAAAGCTATATTTTTGTTTGACAGATGAATAAGGTTCTGTTTGTTTTGAACACCCTTGCTTCAAGAACCCATGGAAAGCACATTTGAATCTGTCTTACTACAATTTCAGGTTTGGTTGGCTTGGGAAGAATTCTGGATAAACAAGATTACAGGGACTCACTCCTATCTGGGACAAAGGCAGCTGACTTTAGATGCACATTTTCTTCTTACAGGACCTTATTAGCAGGGATTCTGTTTCTTTGGTAAAGTGAGTTACTTATTCAGCTTCAAGGTACCTTTTTATAAATATCAAAACAGATGATTTCTTGCAAGCAATTATTCTGTGGAAAGAATAGTGAGGGATCATTTTGGGAAGGAAATTAGGGAAGGCACTTTAATGTACGCAAACACAACATATGACAGTAGCATTGCATTGCTGTGTAAAACAAGTCATTCAGATTTATATATTGAAGTCTCTGTTAGTAGTTAATCTGCTGCTGGCCACCTGCAGAGGAGGAATGGAAAAGGTTCCTTTTGATCTCTTTTGTGAAATGACCTTTAAGGGTGAAAAAATATAAAAGAAAATAAATGTGAATGAACCTTAAAAGGTTTGGTACAAATATTCTGTTGGGAACTGTTTGGTCCTTTAAAAAGATGTCCACATAGGATATAAAATGTATGAAAGAGAGTAACATCTGTGCTTTAGGTCAGGAAGGCTCATCACCATTAATGTAACTCAGCTAACTTCTTACAGGTCACTGAGGCACACTGTTAGTCGGGTGGGTTACTCTGTGAGTGTGCTGTGTCTCAGCTGAGAAGAGCAGCATTGAATATGGAAATGAAGGAGGTAAGGACAGCAATTTAAACTCTGCCATGCAATACAGCTCTCCTTGACAGGGGTTCCATTCAGGTGTGCTATTTTACTGACCTCTATGTCATTTATGCGTCCCTGTGCCTAAACTCCTGGTCTCTGTCTTGTGCCTGACTGTGGGTTTGGATTAAATTTCACTGGTAGGAATACAAATTTAACCATGATTTATACCTGTTTCGGTGGAAGGGGCCAAAGTAAAGCTCCTTCAATCTTTCCTACACCAGCAAACACTAAAGATTCACCCATGCATGGAAATAAAACTGAGCGCTTGTACCTCACATTATCTTTGTGTCTAAATGAGGCCAAATGTCTGAAAATCATGCTTATGACCTCTGAGTGGGCAGAGATAATTCTGCCTATTATACTCTCCACTTTCCTATGATCCTGGATTTCTCAAACTGTCTGTAAAAGCCCAGGTTCTCCTCTGACCCTTGCACATACCCAGACACCAGGAAGACATATGTCTTAACAGATAATGGCTCGATTGTGTGAATTCTGTCAGTATCATATCAATGTGACATAAATACAGCAAATTAGCCGTATGTTACTTACATCAGAACTGCTCCAGCTCTTTGTGTGGAATGGAAAAGGTGCAAGTCAAAGCTCTCTGAAGCAGCATGAATCTTTTCCTTTTTTTAATAGTGCTTCTGTGAAAACTGCACCAAGTTTTAGATTTGGTACTAATTCAAGGCTATTTTTTCCCCATAATAAGAAAGAACTAAGGTTCACAGTTCACCTAAGCACTGCAAAATTGGTACTTTGGCAAAATTTTCCTTAAGGAATATTATTGCCTGTCTTGACCATACACATGTGAATATGACACATTTCTTGTTCATATCACTTTGGGCTTGTGTCTCTGCCACTATCATAAAATAGTTTCTTTCATGACTAAAAGACAGATTAGTTAAGAGAGCTTGTTGCAAATACCTTTAGTTTTGGAGACTCAAATTAATCAAATTCCTTTCTAGTGTGTCTTTACAGATTTCAAAAAATAAATCTGTCTCCTGAAAAATAAAATTTGGGTTGTGACTGCTTTTCTCTTCTAGGCATTGACAAGGTGGTACAGCCATTGATAAACTTCTTTTGTCATTCAAGAAATATTGCAAAATGATATTCTGAGAAGTGATAGAAAAAATCAACCGCAATATTTTTTTTGATCACGTGCATTTCTCAGGTCTAGACACATGACATGATTTTATTAATACACAAACATAAATGATATCAAATGACTTTTGGAATTAAATATGCATTTGAGTTTGTAAATTTTACTGAAGTGTGACCTAACAAGTGTTCTGAAAAATGATCGCAAGTTTTTCCGAACTTACATCCTTTCTTTAAAGAGTAACCAATGGAAACAAGGAACGTGCCCATATCTGGTTGTGTACAATCAAAAATGACACATTACTGGAAATTAAACATAGGCAATATTTTTTCAGAAAAAAAACAAATAATGAACACATGTGCTGTGCTCTGCTTTTTTGCAAACACTTTCAATGTTCATTTCATAAGCTTGTGTTCATTCTCTCCCCGCCCTCCTGTCATGGAAACATCTTTAAACAATGGTTTTCAACAAGTCACTTTTTTCAACTTTTTAGCTGTAAGGTATCAAATTGCATCAGTCTGACTGCATGTGTGTTTTTCTATAACAAGTCAACACTGAATGCATGAAGAAATTACTAGGGTGCATTTTGAAATCTAAAGAATAGAAATAAAACTTTGCACAAAAAAATTCTCCAGTAGTGTTCAGTAGACTTCTTGTTCTCTAAAATTGTAAAAACACTTCTGTTTTCAGAGTGAGCAGCCCTGTTATGATGATGTAATTCATGTGAATTTTGCCAGAGGAGAACTCTGAACAAATATGTTGTGGATTAGTCCAGTGACTTTTTCAGTGTGTAAGATTATCCATGGAAGTTTTTTTTCTGGGAAAGGGCAGGACTTCACAGAGACATTCTTCCCTTCCAAAATACAGGAGATGTTATATAAACATTACACTGACAAGAGGCTTTATTCTTACTCTTGTCCTATTATACCATAATTCCTCAGTTAGCTCTGACTCAAAGCAGTGACTACTCTCAACTTGGTAGGATGTTGATGTTAATGAATTAAAAGCATATTTGGTGCATATAACAGCTCTGCATTTCTGTGGTATCTTGACTTCAAATTTTCAGGAGCAGTATGACACTATGAAGAAATATAAATCTAGTTAGCCAAATGTAATTTTCTAACCTCAGAAACTACAGCAATCAAAATTTGCATATTTGTGTAAGACCAACAATACCTATATTTTCCTAGTAATGGGAGAACAAAACTCCTGCATATCCCTTGGTTTTCCACCAGCTTCTCCACAGAACTCGGCAAGAGCCTTTATATCTGTTTGTAAAGGCATGCACTGCTAGAGCACCAATCTGCTCAGAAAAAGACAGGGATACAGATTTCCATTCCACTCTGTTATCACTTTCCCTGACTCATTTGATAATGGATATGCCCTACAGCCAGTGGGATGGCTCCTGGCTCGAGTTCCCTGGTGCTGAGGAGCATTGTGAGTGGCACAGCCGTAATGAAGGAAATGTTTCTCGGTCTTGTCTGAGAGAGTATCACCTTAGTCATATCTTTTCCTAAGTATAATTGCATATATGGTTCAATTGTTAAGTGTCTCTTAATGTCTGGAATTGTGCAGTATTAAAAACCTATGCTTGCAGGTTATCCTGCTGTGTCAGATGTGCACCATAGCACGTGCTTTGCCTAACTCTCTATCTTGAAACAATTCTGATGATATTTGAGATGGGATTTGAAGTTATACCAGTGTCTCAGGAGCCTCTGTTAGAACACCAAAATAGATTGGATAACGTTAAAATGAAGGAAAAGAAGTATGGATAAACTGACTCTTGCACTTTTTGCATAGCACAGTATTGAATTTAATATGATTCTTAAGTACTCTATGGATTGACTGGTTGCTCAACAGTTGCACAGCTTCTGACCCCAGGGCTTCCTGAAGGCATAACAAGAGATGGCTACACTTCAAATGATAATAAAAATGCTAACAATAATCAGAACAATAATAAATTACTGGTACTCAGCACAGAGATTATTTATTGGAATTTTAGGATTTTTCTTATTTTATAGCTGAGCAAAAGCAAAGATTAATTTATAGTCCACTTGTATTTTTCCTTTTCAAGTTCACACTCAATCAATGAACAACTTCACTGTGGCTCAAGGGAAATTTGGCCACTGCTTTATTGGGAACAGAATTGGTGACCTAGAACCTGTTCCTCTCTGGCACTACTCTGACTGCATCCATTCTAAATCAGAGGTGTGGATACTGGTGTAAAAGTGCAGCAGCACCCTGGTGGAGCAGGTCTTTAATCTGCCACATCCATGCAAATTGTGCAGACCTCAGAGAACTGAATATTCAGACTTTGTATTTATGCTCAGAGAGGGGAAAACACGCCCATAGTTCATTTGAGTAATAAATATGATGGGAAAATAATTCTGTGGGGACAAACATTGTTTGGTTTGTCATGAGACATACTTGACAGTTACTGCTTTGTCCCTTTTGTGCCATTGCAATGCAGTGGTATGATTGGGCCATAAATCTGAAAGACTGTTTTGCAAAGTTCGTATCTGTGCTTGCTACCTTTAATATTAATAGAAGAATATCTTTAAAGTGAGTAAATTGAGAAAGTGGCTGAAACTATAGTTTATAAAAGAAGATTAGTGGGTTTAATATGCACTGGAGAGTAAAAGAAAAATCTTATTACTGTATGGAGAAATTACCTCATAAAGAAGCTAATACAGCAGGCTGGGGAGTAATTTTTAACAAGGTTTTTATGATGCACAAGTGTAGGCAAGTTAATGAACTTATCTTTCTGGTTATTTTCAGATTGTAACAATGCATTTCTTTTCAGTTCCTGTGCTTTAAAAAGTAAAACACATTTAATCACTTACAATAAAACTAACTCATTAGTTTGATAAATCAAGTAAGATCCTACACTGCTCCTGTTGTGGCAGTGCTGCTAAGAAACTAGATCAGGTGAAAACATTAAGTATGGAACAGAGCAAATGACCAGGTTTATTCATTATTGGAATTAAAAGGTGACACACTGACAGAGAATGTTCATTTTTGGAAAGACCTGCTCTGGTCTCAGTAGCAGAACTTAGGAAATAAAAACTAAAATAGGGACCAAGGCCAAGAATATGCTTAAACAATTCCACTCTTTGAAAAATAGCCATGTGGTCTTTGACATTCATAAAACAGACATCTGAAGTATGTCACATCCAACAGCAAAGAAACCACAGGGGGGAGTTGGTAAATACAGAATGTCCATCTGTCAGCACCCCAGCATGGCATGCGTAGGTATTGTTTAGGAGGAGCATGTCCACATTTTTCTGCCCAAATGCAGAAGACAGACTGCTGAGTAAAACAGTTCAATCTTTATATTGATTAAAGAGATGTGCTTTCCTACCATACAACAATCACTGTACTTGAAATTAATTCAGCAGCACTCTGAAGAAAAGACTGAAGATTGTCAGGCACTCACTGCAGGTTTTAATACAGATGTCCTAGAACAGAAATAGTGTGGACACACCACAACAATTTGACACTACAGCAGGGCATTTCATCGAGAGTTTATCAGAACCCCATCTAGACCACAGCCATGTAAGCCACAGTCTTGTTGAATGTCAGCATTATTCACAGCCTGCTTTGT
Organism: Thryothorus ludovicianus; assembly: GCA_013397245.1. NCBI lineage: Eukaryota > Metazoa > Chordata > Aves > Passeriformes > Certhiidae > Thryothorus > Thryothorus ludovicianus. Next base: position 81,917 of record VZTB01004784.1, on the reverse strand, counting down.
GTCACGGCATGGGACAACCTTCCTAGAAACATTGAAGGGGAGAGAGGAGTGTGCTGGGAAGATGAGTTACTGCTGATTGACTCATCCACATAAACAGATGGGAAGGATGGATTTCTCCTCTACTGATGAGAACATTCTCCCATATGGATGTGGAAGAGCTGTCTGCAAAGAGCAGCAGCAGGAAAATTTCTGCTATTACAATAGCATCTGAGTGATGAGGAAGTTGCACAGTGCTCAAGGCATTTGAGTGTCCCCACACCCTTATTAAAGGCCACAGTCAGCAATCTTTACTGCACTGAAACAATTACTCTGAAAAAGCTTATGGTTGGTGGAACACTGGAGATGTAATTACCACAGTATATTCACCTTGGGGTGAAGAAGTATTAGTTTTCCCAAGTCACATTTTATGGTTTGTACACTGCCGATGAGCCAGTAAGTACAGCTGAAATGACTAATTTGATATCTAGAGTTCAATGGTGGGTTTTTTTGTTCAAAGTAAATAACCTGGAACAGTTCTTCTGATTTTAGATGCATCTGCATACTTTAACAAGCACTGATCTGAATCTGGCTAGATATATATAGAGAGGTCTATTCATCCATCTGTCTATAAAACCTTTGAAGGGCCCTTTGAAAGAATGTCTGACAGTTATTTTCTGACTTCCCTGTTTTATGATAAACTCTGCTTCTCTTTCTTAGGGATGCAGGATAAGACAAGTTTTATTGAGTTCTCCTTGAATCATATATCTCTACAAGTAATTTATATTTTGAGGGAAAAAAGTTCTCTCTTCCTTTACTTTTTCCTCAGGAGAATTTTCTATGAGAAAATGCAACGAACTGCTAAAATTTGGTCCCTAAAAATATTTGCAGAGTAGGGATTACTATTTCTATCTGATTCCAAGACTCACATTCCTCTGCTGCTATCCAGCCTTTAACATTTTGAATCTACATATTTAATCTTCAGAGCTGGTGATGGGTGTCTAACATAGATGACCCTGAGCTTAAATTAAAAGTCAGGTTGCTCCTGACTTCTGCCAAACTCAAGGCACCTTCAGTCACAGTGGTTGGTGTGACCTTGACTCCGGTGTTTGGGGTTGGCCTTTCCAGGTGGTTGATACCACTGGTTGCTGGATGCATCTAAAGTATAAGCTTATATCAAAATGATGTGATTCAGTCTAATCACTTCTTGAGAAAAAAATTAAAGCAGAATTGACTGGAAAGTGAAATAAGCAGCTGAAGAAGAATGGGAAGAGGATTGGTTATTTGTTTACCAGGGTTTTAACTGTTACCTGATCATAACAACCCATGTTTCTCTCCCTGTCAGTGACCCTTTGAATTGGTCTTTCAATGAAAACTTTGTATGAGGATGAGATCCTACCACAGCCTTTGTCTCATTTGGGCTTAGCAAAGACTGGCCTTCAAAACTGTTTCTGCTGAGTTAAAAAAGGAAATAAATTGAAAGTCATACCTTTCCCTTAAATAAAAAAAAATAAATAAAGCCAGACAATGTGGATGCTGAGAGTCAGAGGCTGATGATTAACTAAAAATGAACTTAGAACTACACAGCCTTGATCTCAATTAGCTCCTACATAACTCCTTGTTCTTTGGGTTTGTTTCCAGAACTAAAGTATTGTAAAGTAAACTTTCCCATTTTTCAAGACCAAGTCACCTGTATAGATACATTATTTATTATATTTATTGTTATATATGTTTAATTTAATCTCCATAAATGAAGATTATATTTACTGAGAAATGGAAGTATCTGCAGTGCAAAGGTAGCAGATGTTGCTCAATGTGATTAGAGAAACACTCTCAGTCAGGTGGTGAATGACATATTTGCAAAGCTGTAACTTTACTGTGAGATTTTGGCTGTTCCCTATACATGTTTGGAAACCAATAAAATGGCAACACTGAAGTGACAACATAGAAAAGGTATGTGAAGAGAATGGGCCAGCTTTTGCTCTCAGTAACTGTATGCAAATGTAATTGCAGTGTGGACCAAGAAGTTCCTCTAGATTTATGTCACTCCTTTCTCTAAATCAGAACTACTTTTGGAGAAGGTGCAATAGTTCTAGGACAGTATTTGCCCAGGAACAAAACTTTAAGAAAAAAACCTTGCTATATCGTTTCCCCTCCACTAATTATTGAAGCAATGTGTCCTTCTTTAGACTGTACAAATTAATGAGTGAATACACAACTGTGAGAAAACCTTTAACAGCCTAATACCAGGACCAGCCATCCCTTCCAACAAAGAAAAGCTGCATAATGAGATCAAGTAAAAATTATGTTTGAACTATCATAGAAAGATGTTCTTACTTTCAAGTTTAATGGACTGAACTTGGACAGAAATATTGAAAAACAACTTTATTTTTTTTGTTTAGCTCAGTATTTCTGCTGCAGAAAACAGTGGAGTGCAAATAACCTCCCAAGGAAACAAACATATCATCCAGATAAACAAGCTTAACAGCTTTGCCTTGCTTTTTTGAGCATGCAAGAAAAAAAGTTCCATTTGAGAGGTGAGCAAAGCCTTTTCCAGTCATTATTTGACCTGAAGATTGGCTGTCCATGCCCAGAAGCAGATACTGGTTTCTCAGTCACAAATTTTCAATTATCATGGGAAAAATAGCAAACATTTTCCACCGAAGTTTGTTCATGTTCTGAGAAGTGCTTTCATCTGCTGGGCTTCCAGATTTCATTTTTGCATATATTTTGTAAGAATAGCTGGGCTTCACTGGCTGAAACCTTCTCAGGAAATGAAATTCAAAGAGCTGTGTTAAAAGCTGTCATCAAAAATGTCAGGCCTCAGTTTGCCACAGGCGTGTATTTACTTGCCTGTGTTCCCAGGGCACAGGCTGGGGTGGGGGAGGTGGTTTGTGCATAGATGGGTGGTACAGGGATTTACCTGGCACTAGGAGGGGACTGCACCAGGCAGTTTCACTGACCACTCACTTCTGAAAAGTGCTTACCCTGAAACACTGGTGACTGAGACATGGCAAAGAAAAACACAAAATGTTGTGATTTGATATATTGTGTGCCCTCTCTAAACTTGCACTCACTCCCATCTTGGTGATCCAAGCTTTCTTGGTGTTGGAGGGGGTCACTAACAAGACTCTTCTGGGGAACAGTTGGGGGCACCACTTGTACTTACCAATTAACCATCTGTCACTCTGACTGATCACTTTGCAATAATGATACAGTAGTGATCAATTTAGTGATATTTCTGGCAGGGGAACTTGCTTGGGCTTTACATTATAAGCCAAAGAGAAAACCAGCAGCATATCTTGGGAGAATGGTGTGGGAATTAGAAATTGTATTTTGCATTGCACAATGTCCTGCTGGAGTGCATTGTGTAGCAGGAAGAGCTGAGCTCACAGTCAGATGGCAAGCTCTAGATTTAATGTCATCAGGAATATGACTGCCCGAGTAAAGAATTTGTGTCAACACAATCCAGAATAAGGTTGTCAGAAACCAAACGTGGAGCAAGGACAAGAAAACTTTTAACATTGAACACTACAAAAGAATGGACATTAACCAGGGAATAAAAGTATATACTCAGAAGAGCTGAACAGAGCAAACTTTAACTCAACCATTGTTAAAATACAAGAGAACCTTTGGTACAGAATAAATCTAACGTGAGAGTCAGAGAAAGAAAAGTGTGAATTGCAGAAAGTCAGAAATGAAATTATAACAGACAGCTCTGAAATATCACTTCAGGGAAAGCAAAGGGAGACCTGCAAGGACAGGTGGCCGTGAAAAAATAAAACCCTTCCATGGAAACTGTGCGTCCATAGTAATGCACCATAAGGCAAGAACCATATTGTTGGGAGCAGGAGTGAGCGTGGCACGGCCCAGCACACCCTCTCCCTCGGTGTCTGAAGCCTCCCAGGGTGGTGGAGCTTTAGCCAGCAGGCCCTGACAGATGCTGCAGGGGGATGGGGGAGCTGCTTTAGTGAAATCTGATTCTTTATCTTGTTCTCCAGCTTTTCCTGATAAAACCAGTTCGGATGCAAGGGACAGCTGAGTGCTCTTGCCCCTGCCAGTAGGACCATGGCCAGGGCTCATCTCACTGCAGGGCGACCATCTGCTGCCACTTAACAGCACAGGAAACCACCACTGAACAAAAGCATCCACTCGTAGAGCATCCCACCTCCTGCAACAAAATGGAGGCATAAAGGCAATGCTACTTTATCACATACAATTTATGGAGAAGAGAGGACAGCAAATATTGTAAGTAAGCCTATCTGGGAGCTCTTCCCCTAGATGTCACTAACAGGTACAAGGACATTATTATGAGGCTTGATATAGCCCAGGCAGACAAAGGGGAGCAAACAGCAACCACAGTGGTGAAAGGATGGAGGGAGGGAGTGTGGCCACCCCCATCTGCAGAGAAACCCCTCTGCTGTAATCGGGTTTGATGTTGAAAGGGGCTAAGCCTGGTGTAGGAGCAGACAGGGCAATGCCTTTCAACAGCATCACTCCTCAACAGTGCAGAATTTCCTAGTGATCCTCGGCATGATATTTTGGTGTTTCTGTCAGTCCATGTACATGTTCACATGCCATATTGGGCTGCTGCCTGAATCGGAGATAGTGAACACATACTGTGAATATCACTCACCCAGAGATTTGCCTGATTATATACCTACCCTCCATGAATTTGCTTCCTGCAGATTTTCTTGATTTTATTTTTTTCACAAGGAAATTTAAAATCTTTATTTTGCCTTGGGAAAAATGTCCTTTCTTCTTGTAGAAGATTTGAAGTGAATTAAAAGATCTGACACTGGTTTATTAAAACATCCCTACTTTAACATGAGTTTTCTTTTTAAAGAAAATGGTGAAAGTTTTGATCGGGTCAAAACTGAACTGTGTGTGCCAGCAAAGAAATACATAGATATGAAGTTGCCAGCAATACAAACATATGCACTTACTGTATTTTGACCAGACAATCAGAGAGAAAAACAGTGGCTTTATTGTGGAAAAATATTGAAGCATATAGAACTTCTAAAGGGGGTAAAAGGATGCAGATGCACATCACGAATACAGAGGAATACTTGGTCACTTTTCCTACCTATAGTGATTGCTAACATCATGTTCCTCAAGAAAAACAGATCCTTCTCACAGAATCTGAAACTTCTAGGAGGCAGATTGTCCTGCCAGGGGTACAGGCAGTGTCCTTGTATTGGCCTTTCTAGAAATGAGTTCTGAGAGGCAAAACTTAACCAGATGATAAGGGCAAGGAGAGCTTTTCAGAAGCATCTTTTGTGTGTTCTGGACTGCATTTAGGTCAGCTTTGGATTTATGACTTTCTTCTGACATAATATTCTGTTTGACCTGTAAGATGACCCCAAGGCATGATATGCCCCCAAATGTAGGTGTTCCATTGGGTGTATAGAACAGCTCATTTGGACAGGGACCTGAAAGGATTGTACAGAAAAGAGGACATTTAAAGTGACTGGCTTTTGGCTTTCCTGTAGAAAGGGCATAGTAGGAAGTCAAGGGCTTTAGTTACCAGGTATTTATTGTCTGTGAAGCCATTTAGTGAGCTCTGCTCTTTGATTGTAACTTAATTTTATCAAATAGTAAGGGCAGGAGCAACCCAATCAAAAGAAGAAAAAATATTCTGGGATAACAATGCTGACAGTAAAACTCTAGGAGCATTATAGATGGCAACCTGGAGTTTATATTTAGATGTTAACATTATATTTAGCAGCCAGTTTTCAACTGCTGCTGAAGACTCTCCTCCCCACCCCATTCACCCCTTTGGAAAGGGATATAAGTTTGAAGTACAAGCTGTACATTTGCCATTCAGACCAGAGTGAGAACTCCACCTGCTCACATCCTTGCTCTGTTAAAAGCTACTAATCCTCATAAAACCGACCTTTCTGCTTCCCTCCCACCCCCCATCTCTAATTTCCTGCATTCCTCACACTCTATTCTCTCTTTGTGTAGAAACTCATCGTGTTCTCTTTTGAACATACTGATTCATAAACATATGTTCTAAGTTACCTCTCTTGTCTTTGGTAACGTATTCCACATGTTTACATGCCATTTTATGAAATAGTTTTCTTTAACCTTTTTATTTGCCTCAATTTCCTAATGTTCAAAATGTATTCTTTTCTTTCATGTTTTTTCTTCATAAATATATTGTACATCTAAACAATGATGATTTTAATCAAAACCAGAACCATGGAAGGCCTAATCCTTCTTTGACACGTGAGACTAAATTCTGTCCTTAGTTACTTTTGTGCAACACCAGAGTAGAAAAAGCTTTCCATTTTCACAGGATTTTAATGTTGGCAAATCCCCTCAATGGCTAAATCTTGACTTATAAAGTATCCAGGGAAAACTGAGAGATATATTAAAATAAATTTAGAAATTTATTGCTAAAATGGCAATTTTAAAAATTATGTTCTGGTATAGTCCAGTGGGTATTATGTCTTTGTGTGCAAGTGTGCACATGGATGTGAACACATGTTGTTAAATCTAAGGATAACCATGCAAGTTCAATATCCCAAAGTACACTGCAGCTGAATTCTTGTCTTTTTTCATTAGTAAGTTATTCAACTTTAATAATAAATGCACTTGGAATTGCAATAGGCAGAAAAATGTACAATGTAGAATTTCATAAAAGCTTCATTAAAAAATAAATAAAAAGCAGCAGCAAATAACCCAAATGAAATAGATGCAGTTTTAAAAATCCCTGCACAAATATGCTGCAGAGAGAGGGACATGTAAAGGGAAAACAGAAAAAGGCCACTCTGCACCCTGAGAACTAGCAGGAGATGGTAGAGGTCTGTGAATGTCATTGAAGATGGCTTTTGGTGTTTTTATTTTCTGGTAAAACAGAAGTTAAATTGATCTTGCAAAGAGAGACCATCTATAACTCCAAGGACCAAACACCTTGACTTAGAAGAATCAAGGACCACATGTTAAATAAGATTACTAAGGTTCAGTTAGCCTGCTTTGCTTAGCTTTGCTAGGATGGTAATTCAGTGCCTTTATAGCCTACTGTCTGCCTACTCCAGTAACAGGGACTCTAATACTCTAAACTTGTCCTGTTGTCAAAAACAGATAAATTGCACAGCAGTAATTGTGTATTAAATGTCAATTGAAGTAACTTACATGAATTTCTGCTAAGGGACACATAGGTTGCAACCTATGCTTCCATTTATCCAAATCCTGTGTGAAACCAGTCTGAAATCCAATTAAATGAATTTTTGATAAGAGAATGAAGATATTAGATGCATAAAAATCTGCCAATGTGCAGTGATTGCCTTACCAGTGAAATAAAATGCACTGAAAGGATAAACTTTTGGTAAACCAATTCATGACATGTACTGAACATGTTGTGGAACCCTCACGAATGAATATGTGACAAAGGAATAAACATGAAAGAAATACACTGATTGTACACTAAGGCTGTGCATTTCAGAGAGATTCACTGTATTATCTTCCTTATTCATGTGGATAACAGGCTTACTTATGTCTTCAAAAATAATTCTTTCTATCACACTGCAACAATTCTAAGCATAGTGATAAAAAGGAAGTATGAAAATGCTAATACGTAAGAGCTAGTGGAATTTTAAAGGATCAAGACTGAGCCAAATTTTTAGATGAGATTTCTTGACATGGAAAAACCTCACTGAAGAAAAAAAATGAACACAATAATATGTATATTGTATATTTATAGTTCAATAATTTGACTCTGAGATTTACAAAAATCCATTTTTATGGTTATATTCCTGATGTACAGCTTACATGGTTTTGGCATAATTTGCAACTTATGAGCAACACTATCTAACAGATTTATATTTTGCAGGATTGCTTTAAACAGTAATATAACTTACATTTAAAAATGAAAGTAGAAACTTCAGCTGGAAGAACCTGTGCTTTGTCAGTCAATTGCAACGTATGAAGAAAATAGTACTCTAAAATTTTTTTTAAGGAACAATGTATTTCTTAAAATTAAATGAAAAGGATCAACTGACTAATGATTTCTGGGTAGCACAAAAGGAGACTATGGAAAAATTGTCTGCAGAAATATCTGTATAGCCACTTCTCCTTTCTGGCACCCTCCAGATCATACCTCTAATGCCTCTCTTCCGTGATGAACATGAAATCCATGGGACTCCACAAGACTTAAGGCCTAGATCTGCTGGTCGTGGCTGTAAGAAATGGTGAGGAAATCTTGCCTGTTCTCTACATCTCTGCAATGTTCACACAAAGAGAAGCAAACCTTTTTTTACACCTTTGGCATTCCCACAGCCTAATGAATATCTGGAGTATAAATGACTTTATATGCCCAGCCTGAACATAGAGATGAATTTATGGGGATGCCCAGCAGCTGTGTCCACTGCCTGGCCACCAAGGCCAAGGCTAGAGGCTGCAGGAGGCTCTTGGAAATGAGAGGAACCATCAACACTTGGAGGTGCCTCAGGCTATGAGGTGCTTTCAGCTGGATGGCAGAGGCAAGACTGAGGGAATGTGAGAATCACTGAATGCTTGCCCTGCCCATACCACCCGGAGCCTGGAGAATCAGCCATAAGAGATAGGACATGTGGATGTTGCCAGGGGTTTCAGTGCTTTGGAACATACACTGGTGTCCTGTCAGGCACAGGAAGAATCTCCCTCTTGACTTCCCCTGCTCAGGAAGCTGTAGAGAGCAATGAGGTCACCTCTCAGCCTCCCCCAGACTAGACCAACACATTGGCCTTAAGTGCTCCCTATAGGACCTGCCTTTGAGCCCCTTCACCAGTTTTGGTGCCTTTATCTGGGCCTTGGTATCCTTTGGAAATTGTGGTGCCCAATTTACAGGATTGCATTCCTGTACTCTGTCCCCTTCCAATATAGGAATTCGTAGCAATCTGTACAGCTGCAGCATTTCAGGGTGTGCTAGTCAGCATGCATTTGTCTTGTGGGGCTGTTTGCAAAGAGAGCTCAAATACACTGGTTACCAGTTTCTTTGTAAGCATGACTCAAAGCATAGACTTTAGCTTATAAACTCTTTTGAAATCCTTGATCCTTAAAATCTCACCCATTTTAGGCCTGAGAGAATTCTGAAGTTCTGAAAAATCATCAAAATCCAAAATTATCCTTATTCATATTCTTATTGTGTGCATTTTATAGCCTAGTCATACACACATAATAAACAAATTTTATTCTTGCCTGCATTGATGGAAAAAAAAAATCTTTGTTTTAGTATTTCTGATTACTCCTTTAAATCACAAAGCCATCATTCAATTCCTTCTGGCTAGCACTGGCTGCTGAAAAGAGGCACGAAAATGGAAAATGTTGGTAACCCAGAGCTGCTCTGTGAAGGATTGGCAAGGCTGTATGGAAAGGCTTGCAAAGCATCTGCTCTCACACTATGCTTGGCTTCAGTTAATATTCCCACTATTAATCCTTTAGCTTCATGAGAATATAAAATAACACTCTAAATAGAAAACAAACAAACAAACAAGCTAAGGTTCCTGGGTTTCTTCCTCCTGTCTGAACAGATCAGAAAATCTGGCTTGACTTTTTTATTCTAACAGCCTGTTCTACACCCTCTCAGACCTAGTAAATCTGTCATCAATAGGCTTAGGTAAGAACCTGCTCCATCTCTTCGGTGGAAGTGAGAAGCTTTTAAAATGTGAAAGCTGCAGGCCTTGCTCCTGAAGAGAGTAGAAATTCTTAATGATGCTGACCAGGAAAAAAAGGGAAAGGAAGGGATTCAGGCTGAAGAACAGGAAAATGGTGACTTTTGAAGTGACATTATTTTTAATTCTGAACTTGTTATAGTTAGAGAAAAGCAAATCCTGGCTACTGCCAGTGCTGTGTTACTGGGATAACTTTATTACTCAAGCTTGCCCCTATATGACTGCTATGACTGGATGAAATCCTCCCAGTTTTGAGCTCATGGCCTGCTAAAGCTGCTGTTTCAGTGCAGAGGCAGAACTCACATGGGCTACAACAATGCTAGACTGAGCTCATCCAAAAAACTCATGACTTTGAGAGTCCCAAAGGAATCCAGGAGTCACTGCTTAGGCAGAATAATTCAAAGTAAATGGTATGTCAAAAGGATTGCTATTTTAGCAGAAGTCACCAGATGCTTACATTGCCGTGTGTGAAGTGAGGTTTCCCAAGCAGCAAAATGAGTTAGAAGGGTTTATTTATATTTGTTTATATTTGATAGTTCAGGAATGGCATTGACTAGTATTTAAATTGGTTTGAACTGTTGCTAGTCCCACAGATTGACATCCTCATACTGATGTCCACCATGACCTGAGTGGAATATGAAATAAAAATTTAGTTTCATGTAGATGCAGAAATGTTTGGCTTTTAAACTGAGATTCCCTTTCTTAACACACAAACTGGTTGCACTTTGAAAATAAGCATAGCACATGAGAGATTCAGAATTGCTAAATTATTCTCCTGTTTCTCCCATCCTCTTCCATCCTGTGACTCAGCTCTCGAGCACTGACTTTCTAAAGAGCTGAAACCTGTGCTAAGCCCCAGTCAGTCTGGCTGAGCTGTCTGTCAGGCAAGCTGAGGGGGAACTGCCTTCGTGTCAGACTGGCACAGAAGTACTGGTGCTCATCACCATTTCTGCCTCACACACTGAGGTGCAGCTGCAAATCCCTGGGCTGCTCAAAACCCATGGCTTATCCTTGCTGCAGTGGACACGAGGATGGGCTCCCTCTGCTCAGCATCTGCTTGAATTTATGATTGTGGACTACTGTGCAGCCTGGGGAGACTGTCACTGGTCCTGCTAAATCCACTGAATGGGAGACTCTCCTGCAACACTTTCCTGTTAGCTGTCAGATTTGGCTGGAGGTAGACAATGCGATCCAGCAGAGCACCGTGGCAGGGTCATCAGGATAGGAGCTGTACAGATAGCACAAATTAATGGTGATAGTTGTTTTCTCACTGCTGACCCCGACACATACAAATATTTGGCAACAGCTATGGATTGCCTCTCAAAATGCACTAAAGATAAACCTCTACAGGATAAACTACCCAAAAGTGTTGAGGTCTTTGATTGAATTCATCAGACATTCATGTGTATCCGCACAAATCAATGGCTAAGGCAGGGAATTTGTCAATCAGGTAAGTGAGGAAATACATTAACAGGTGACAGACAACAATTTTCCAGGACACATAACCCTAGAGCTAGCAAGCTTGTGAAATGGCAGAATTGAACTGTGAAAGACAAATCACTGAAGGTGGAGAGAGTGTCTTCATTATGTCTTGCTCTCACCTGCAGCTGCAGAACAAAGTCCAGAGAATTTTTTCCTCTCATCCTCTGCTGCATTAGAAATGTGAACAACCTGTTAATATACATTACAAATTCTGTTACTGTCTCACTTTAATAGCGAGATAACAATCGCGTACCATTTACATATTTTGCATTTTATTGCTCTTGCATAATTCATCATAAGTAACATAACATTCTTGTCAGGAGAAGTTCTGCAAAATTTAAGAAAATGGAAGGAGAGCTGTATTGCAATCAGAAATAGCAATTAGTATTGAAGTGTTTAGGTAAAATAAAAGGAAATTAAGTAAGAAGTAAGAAGCATGAATGGAAAAGAAAAAAAATGAGCTGATTACAGTTAGGCACAAAATGAAAGTGTGAACTACAAAGCGACATCCTGCAAAAAATGAGAATGCTTCGCTCAGACGTTGTAGGAAAGATGAGTTTAATGAAGACTAAAATGGATATACTGCAAAAGAGTAATTGTTATGGAAGAACACATGTTTCAGGGAACAATAGAAGCACTGAATCAGTTGGTAAAGTCTGTAGAAAACTGGAGCTATGACTGAGCAGTCGGTAAGTTTTTGAAAGAACTGTAATTTTTGAGAGCTCTAAAATTGTTCCAATCTCACATTACTATAGCTGCAAACAATAGTCAGCGGTAGGATAAAAGAGTAGGATTTTATCAAATTTTCTACATTGCAATCACCTTCATTTTTATTGTTAATTTTGGCATGAAAACACTCAGACAATGACATTTAAAATTTCTTCTTTGGATCAAAATTTGATCTCATTTCACATCTGGGCAAACTAAACTAAAAGCACACACATATAAAATCTTTTATTATCTAGTAACTAGAACTGTTAGGGAACAGAATGTAGTTAGCTGATTTCAATTCCCTTCTGCTTTAAACATGAGCCAGGTTTGAGGAGATTGCAGTCCTGGTAAGGGAACCCTGAATGTCCCATAAGCAAAACACAAGTTTAGACTGGATGTGATCTAACTGTAGAGTCCAAAGGGGTTTATGATGGAAGCTGAAACAAATTAAGTTTCAGTTATTTTGGCTCTGAAGAGGAAGACATTGATAAGTTTGTCATTCCCTTATAGGATTTCCACTCCTATACAGCAGTAAACATCACACTGAACCATGGGGGGGACTCGGTCATGAGCGAATCACAAACAAACAGCCTGGACTGGCAGAAAATCAAGCACCACACGTTTCATCAGTGGGGGAACTCTTCTCTCCAGGGATTCGTGACTTGTGGGTCACATGCAGCTGAATTTGTGGTCACATGTGTCCCCCTGGCAACTGGCTGAATGACATAGCATGTAGCAATATTAAGGATTGGTTACAGCTTTCTTTTAATGTCATTTAATGGCAAAAGGTGAAGAACTGCATACTGGCACATATGCATGAATCACAGTCTGGAAACTCTCTTTTGATTGAGAGGGGAAAATACAGAGATGTTAGATACCTCTGAATGATGTAACTGATGGCAAATCTGACATCTAAGAGCCATTCACAATACATTGATACATAACCCCATGTTTAGAGACACCCTTCCTCCCGCTCCCACCCCTAAAACAATCTGAATAATGAATCAAATGGTCTCAGGAGTAATTGGATCTTTTTCTGTGTAATTAGCAATTTTTCTCCTTGCATTATAATTTAAAGTACTGTGGTTGAATTGAGCAACTCATGTAATGAGTCATTAGACTGAGGCTTTTAAGGAAGTTATTTCTGAAGGTCTGTGGAGGCTAAAATATGTCTAAATTAAAAGAATGACAGGCTGCAATCATGGCTGTAAAATAAAGGTGCTCAGTAAGCAGTCCTATTACAATCAAAAAGAAAAAGAAGCAGATCTCTGTCTTGTGCACGGAAACAGAGGAAATGATGAATACCTTAGGTAACTCATTCTGTGCAAAATCAATCTTTCACTGTCAATTTTAAATGAACTAATTTGTTCACAAATATGCTCAGTCAGTTTGGAAGCATACTCAGTTCATCCATATTAGCAAATCCTTTAATCTTGACTAGTCCACTGAGTAAGAAATCTAGAAATGTGTTAATATGACTGGACATATGTAGTAGGATAAGAATTGATTCTTTTAATTAGTGTCTATTCAAGTTATAGTTCCTTCTTTTACTGAACTATTGACCCACTGATATATAAAGAGATTACTGTTATGACTAAAATACCTTCCAAAGTTATATTTAACTCTTTCTTTATTGGTGAATGTGAGATAGAAAAATAATCTTTGAGTTATCCAAAAATAAACAAAGTAATCTAATTTAAGGTTTCTTTCCAACATGCTCCCATTAATTCTGGAGATTCAAACTGATATTTGAAATTTAAAAAGCATAAGCCCCAAGTTATTGCTAGAGGAATTTCATAGTTCTTTCTTCCAATTTAGATAAAACTAAAACATGCTATTTGTAATTCTAGTTTAATATCAAGACAGACAGAATTTCACCCACCACAATTCAAATGCTGAGCTTGGTGGCAAATCCCCACTGAAATTCATTAATGACAGAAGTACATTCTCAACAAAAGAAGTTAAATTAAAAAAGACAGAAAGAGATGGCTCCTGTTCCCTTCATTCCTACTCTGTCCACACAGAATAAGTTAAACTCTGGAAAAGAGCTGTGTATAAACTCACTGTACTTTGGCTTTCTCTTGCTCACCCATGGAGATGGGACAAACACTAGAAACAAGCCCAAATAACTGTACACTGACAATGGTAAGCAGTGTTGTAATGGTCTCAGAATGGTCTTTGGTTAAAAAAAAAAAAAAGAGAAAAAAAGGAAATCTGGCGTTTTACTTGTTGCTCTTCACCTTACCCTGTGATAGAGCCTTTGCAGCAGAGTGGTCCTAGGCAGGGACCTATATTGGGACATTTTGTCCCAATGCTGAATAATAATAATAACAGCTTGCTTGGGAAGCAAATGCTTTATTAGCATTAACAGTATGGCTAGGAACATGCATTTACAGGATCTTTACTTATCGTATGAATATTTTGAACTACAGCAATAGAAAAATGCCCTAACACTCTGCCTGGGTGGACAATCACTTTATGCAACTTTGAGATCTTCACAAAAGACTAGACTTTTAAGATTTATTTAAGAGAGTTATTTAAATGGAACTTGCATATGGAAGCAAAAGTGAACAGGTTTCTGGCTAAACATGGAAAAAATGTCATTTGCTGAAGCCTTCTAATGACAAAACAGCAAGGCAGATCCCTCTGTTTTGTTCTGAGCCTGGATAATCTGCTGCCTGTGTCAGACCTATTTGTCCACTAAGGTACGGTCTTGACATGGGGTTTTGCACGTACCTGTCTCTTGAAACTTGTAGCTAGCACTTTTTGCTAGCTACAGTCTTTAATTGAGTTAATATAAGTAAAGAAAAAGGTATTAAATTTTCACTTAAGCCTTCATTGTTTCTCTCTTTCATCAAATTTTCACTTGAAGGGCATTCGCAGACAATGCATGACATAACAGGAAGAAGAAGCCTTTGTATTTTGAATTCAGAATGCAGAGCTTTCTGAGAATCCATCTGCTTCACTCAGGGCTGTGTCTCCTCAGTGTTCAATGTGATGGTTGTTTTGCTCACCTACTTTTTCAGTAGGCTGAGCTGCTGGGGCCTGGCTGGTGGGAACCAGCAGATTACTGTCACTGAAGGCAGCAAATTAACAGTGGTTTTTCCCAGTCTGCTTTCCTACTACATTAAGGCTGGCCTTTGCCATCTGAGCTGTTGATTTTTATGAGCTCAGACTTTCTTAACTGGGTCTGTAACCAGTCAGAGAGGGATTAGGACAACACAAACCATAACCAGCCATCTCACATGTTCTTGTTCTCTCATGTTAGTCTAACAGTGGGTGTTATGGTCTCCCCAGTTATTGTTTAAAATTTTGGCCAGAAGTGTCTCTATAAACATTCAGCATTCATTTACATCTTTATAGTTTGGCATTTTTCCTCTTAATTTGTCTCAGCAGCACCTGTTTTCTAGACTTTGGCTCACTAATTTGTTTCTGTCTCTAACAGTTATCCTTGCAGTGCTCCCCTGTGTCCACCCACTTCCTATTCCTAAGGTCTTTGAAAAAAAGGATTATGAAAGCATACATATCAGCAGATGATCCTTGATGTAGTAGACTACCACAAACACAAGAAAGGTGAAAGTGTTTTCTATGCCCAGTGCTCCTTACTCAGCAATCCAATTTCAATTATGTTCATAATGGGGCCCGTGATGTGTGGGAAGTGTAGCAAGAGCAGGGCAGGGTGTGCCCAGCACCCTCCTGATGGTGAATGGTTCCTCCTGAGAGCCCCACTGGGTTGAATGGGAGCTGGTGTTGGGTACTGGATTTCTGTTCCCTGATGAAAGAGCTGTGGAAAATTCTTCATTTACTTTAATGATTACTGCGACTTCACAGAGAAGCAGCTGATTCTGCAAATAGTTCTATGCAATGATTAGCCTTTGCAAATGCCAGGATACTTAAAGATAACTACGTTGATGTCATATATCTTTATCTTCCTATATGTAAATCTCTGCATGTGTTTATGTGTGTGCTGTTTTTGCATGATCTCGGTGGAGGACAGGACAGTAGCTTGGTTTGGCTCATTTAAAATACTAATAATGATAGCCTTAAACATGAAAATAATAAAAAAAAATACTAATGACATTTTTAATGTCTAAATTAGTGTAGAACCTGAAAACACCCCTCTTACTTCCAAGGCACATGTAGGATTGAACAGAAGATGAATGGCACATCTCTATCAGCCAGTGTGTTTTGATAATTCATCAAATTTCCATATTAATTAGAAAACATGCAGCCAAAGTGGGTGGGATTACAAGATTCTATCAGCTCAGTTTTTCTTAATCCTCTTGTGTGAATGATAAAATGAAGTGTCTGGCCTTTTGCTAACTCTGAATTCAAGAGATTTGCTTGACCACTGCTTGCTTCAATTTATCTGGGAATGTCTTTTGTGCGGTATGCTCTCTTATTGTCTGAAAATGCCTTTTAATTTCCTGAATACATGTATGTATACAATGAATATTAATCAAGAGCTGATTAGTATCTCTTCTGCCATCACACAAAAATATTTTATCAGAGACAGATTGTATCTGCAATTGCATATTTAAAGTCTACACTGGAATGGTTCATGAGTTTGACTGAGTATGGACTGAAGTCCCTTGCTAAAGTTTTGGATTTTCTCATTTATAAATTAATATTTCTATCCAGGAAAATGGGATAAAAACCCCCTCAAAACACTCATGTATTTTTCTTCAGTAAAATTATTATTTACCTAGTTTCAGATATTCTAGCCAGCAGAGCTGTCGGTATTGCTGATGTGTATTTGGCTAAAATTTCACCAGCAATCTCAGCTTCTGGCATGGAAGGAAAGAAATCCCTTCCCAGGGGCACAGAAAGGATATAGAGCTACAAAACTGAAGGCAAGACCCAACCCTTGCAACCTTTGCATGAGGCAGAGAAAATGAAGGAAGTGAATAAACTTTCCACCTGCTAAAATCGATGCTGCAAACTGCTCCCAGGAGAACTGCCAAGGAATCCAGCCTGATTTTGCCTGGGAAATGCAACACCTCCACTGTGGCTCTTCAAACTCTGCTCCCATCCTTGCACTTCTGCCCAGGAAATGCCATTTAATGCACATGCCCAGTTACTGCAACAACTTTGAACAAAGGGAGAGTAAGGTTTGTGTTTTAGTTTCTCAAAATAAACTACAAATTTCAGTCTGCTTACCTCAAAATACTTTCTGTTTTGTATCCTCTGGTGGCCGTGGCTCTGCCTTGCATGCAGGATGACAGATTGAGTGCTAATTCTACCACCTGTAGACCTTGTTTATTTCAAAATGTCACTTGTTTTTTATATCTGAAGTGCCAAGAGAGATGTTCTCCCAGGACACCAAAAATCAGTCAATATTATAACACAGCTATTAAGCCACCCATGTCTTAAACACATCAGTCAAAGATGTCTGTCCTGCAACTATACAGCAGAAAGGGCAGCATGTTATTAGAGAGATAGAGAGAGATACCAGGGGAGCCAAAATCATTATCTGAATATGTCTGAATGCTGTAGGACCCGTGGCAGAGCCCACATTTTGAGCCCACATATTGTAAAGGAAGTTTCAGTCCTCTGTGATCATGTAATTGCTCCACAGTAATTCCTTCTAGAAACTTCTAGGGATCCGAATCTGCTCTCTGAAACCTCCAACATTTGTGGTTGAGTCATTGCAATAATTCTGTTTTTCCAGAAGGTTGAGGAAGAAAAAGCTCTTCCAGAAGCCCAATTCCTTATCTCTTGGCTTTTTGCAAGTTCTAGAAAATGCACCTAGCACATCCTAACATTTAGTTTGGAGTCCAAGGGTGAACAACATAAGAGCAAGAAAGGCAAGAAGAGAAAACTTTCTGAAGGCATCTGCTAGGCCCATGTTGGCTGTCTTGGCAAGACATGTCAGGATGCATTGGTAGTGCGCAGTGAGGCTGAAGATTCCCTACTGGCTGGAACCGAGTCATTTGCCAGGCTTTCCTTGTCAGGGAGAGTTAAACCAGTCACTGATCCTAATTCTAACACTGTTGTTGCAGCATTCCAATTTTTAATCGCTACATGACTTGTCAGGTTTAATACGAGCCACAAGAATAAAATTTAAAAACCTCCTAATAATGAGGGTGTCAAAGATGACTAGCACTTGGTATTTCTTCCATTACCTTTCCATTTCTTAAAAGTGGAACTAAGGCGTAAGTGCCCTCATTTCCAAATGTCCTCTATCTTTTCATTTCCCCCCAAGAGATCTTTTTCTGAAATCCACCAAGATAGTCAGTGCAAGTAGTACATTCCTGCACCCCTTGTACAGTGTTGGGGGAGCTTACTTCAGACTTAAGAGCATAATTTGAAAAGGAATTTCCCTTCTTCCACTGTTATGGGATAATATGGTGGACAATTAGGTAAAAAAATAAATGTGCCGTATGCCTTCATCCTAGGATATCAGCCTCTTTTTCCAGCTGCTTTTTTCCCCAAGTTTTGAAACTGAACAGAAGTGGATTTCCTGCCTTCAATGAGCAAGAATGAGCTGTCTTTGGTGTGTCACGGTTTTGCATATCACCAAACTGTCCTTAATCTTTTAAATTTGAAGTAATTGTAGACAATTGACACCAGCAAAGTGGAAGACACTCAGAAGTGAAGGGCATTTTTCAGGCTAGCAAACTGACACACACATCCCAGTATTGCTTTCCCCATGACAGAAGATGGCAGGGAAAGATGTGCTTCATGCTGTAAGTTCCTGGATGGTGACAAACAAATCAGCTTCCTGTAGGCTCTGAGTTCTAATCTGCAATTGAACTAATTTACCATGTTCATCTGCTGTGGGAATGAAATAAAATAACTGATTTCAAAAGACATCAGCTTGCTAACAAATATGGGCTGCTGAATGCCAGTCTTTTTCAAAAATTATCTTACCCTTAGCAGAGTTACACTTCACTGATATTTTCTTGTTTATTTTGTTATAGGATGCTTAAATTCACAATATTTTCCAGAAAAAAAAATCTGCACTAAAATCTCCTAACACTGCAAAAAAAGGAAGGTTCAGTTTAGTTCATCTTGGATTGACATTAGAAATAAACTTACAGCACACAATAAAGTTACATGCAGGAATAATTAAATACAGTTTGATTTTAATACTGATACCAGCAACTGGAACAATTAAATATTTAAAAGTTTAATAATATATGGAAATTTAGTTCAGCACCAGAACTGAGTCAATAATGGAGTAATCAAATTAAAAATTGGTGATGTGGTGAATTTGCCAGTGTTTCAGATGCTGTGGTTTACTTAAAAGGCTGCATATTTTGGATTGAACTCAATGGCTGTTGCAAAATGTTATATTTTAATGAAAAAAAACTTTATCTGGGACTACAAAAGCAAGATTTACAGGAGAAATTACGGTGTGTGTCTCACCTCCAGACAAGGCAGCTGCTGTGGTAGGGTAAATCCATCAGTGCAACTTCTGCAGCCAACACAACTTCTGAAATCCATCCCCATCTTCTCTGCAGTGAGACAGGAACAGGGGCTCTAGCTTGCAGGGGCATTTGGTATTTGGGGGAATATCTATGGAGCCCTATCAGTCTTTTTCCTGGAAGCACACTGCTGCTCCAAAGAGCTCTTCATGGCTCCAAGAAAAAGCTATAGTGGAAGCTGTCCTTTTATTAGTAGAACAGAGAAATTTGCACTGAGTAATGCTTCTCGATGCTTCTTTGGTTTCTCTGTTTTACTTAGCTATTATTAAAATCTCTATTCACCTCGGAAGTTAATCAGTGCTACAAAGTCTGTGCCATCCCTTCCTTTGGGAAGCTGAAAGGTACATCCTTGAAGAGATAACACAATGAAGGTGTGACTTTACACAAAAGTAAAATTCATGGGCACTTACATGTATTGCTACTTAACTGATGAATTATCTAGTGCAGTGTCTTTTGTGCTGTTCACCATCCTCATTGCTATCTCTCCTGTAAATATGGATTTTTCTGGCACAATGAATAAGACTTTTTAAGTGTGAATAAAATCTTTCACCAAGGAGCATTCTTGGTTCTATGTCCCAATTTCAGAAGTACACAAAACTAGGATTCAACAAAACTTTCCTAACAAAAAAAAAAGTATTAGGAAAGGGGAAGAAAAGCCACATTTTCTTTTTTAAATCTCAGAATATGGGTAGTTTGAGTCTTTGTTCGCTTTTACTCTGATCATCAGAGGTCGAGGAAAATCACATTTTTTCTTGAGTTCAGAAAAAGGTTTTATTTTTGCCATTTCTATTATGAGAAAACTGGGATGAATGTGATTCTGAGCTGGACTTGGAAATAGCTTATAAATTAAGTTTTGGTTTTACAGAACAAAATCTGATATTGTTGTGCATGAAGCATACTTCTTATTATCAAAATAATGAACTTGTAAAGACTTGTATAAAAATAAGATTTAGCCTTTTTAATCTTTCCTGACAACCCAGGGTACTGGAACTGTTTGCCTTCTCCCTGAACCACAACTTGGTTGAGATTTTCAAAAGAGGGAAACAGGATTAAATTTGATTAAGGGTTACAGTGCTTCAGTGTAGGGTGAATTAGTTTTATCCATTCTGATGTGACTTTGTATGAGAAACTAAGCTGAGCTTGTACTTTAGCTACCCATGTTTTGCAACAGTGACTCTCTGTAGAAAATTTATATGGATGACATAAAACTCTCTTTTATCAACTATTCAGTAAAACATCATAAAACGTTTCAGGTGTTTCTCTTTGACCTCAATTTCTGATGAATATATTGGAGTAAAATATAAATCAAAATTAACCCTACACTTTTCTATCATTATATAGCCTAAATATGCCCAACAAACCCTCTGTTCCCCTCTCATTTTCCTTCAATTTAGATTGATTATGTCTTTATACTGAGGAGAAGGCTTTCCTGATAAAAGAATGGCTTAATCTTTACTTGCCTAGAGCAGTTAGAAAAATAAGTGAAGCAAGCAGCCTCCTGTGACTGATTTCTGCTCACTTAAGGCAATTCACCCTTGAAACAGAGAATAATTGTTCTCCATCCTTTTCCAGATATTGTCTTCCCTTTCATGTATTATATCCAAATAATCTTTAAGATTTTAAACATTAGAGGAATACAGGGTGAATCAGAACCATGCATCAGGCTAGATTTTGTCTACAGAGACCTATCCAGAGAATTCACAAAAGACAATGGAAGCCATGCACACATCTAGGAGCAAAATTTGGTCGATAGCCTCCTTAAATTCTAAAATAAAAAAGAAAAAGAAAAAAAGAAAAGAAAATATGAAAGAAAGAAAGAGAAAGAAAAAAGAGATAACTTCTATTTCAAGCAACAAGATAATACCATGTGGACTTTGATCAAACTACTAGATGTCAACAATATGATAATATTTAGAATTGTACATTACTTCCTAGATGGTATTCTACTGGACAAGAAATACAGATGTGTCTGCAGAAATTCCCTATTTGAGGTATCTGTAGCTTCTGTACCTCAGTTTTGTGTGGATAAGGTAACAAATGTTTTCCTTTCAGCACCCAAAGTGAAGGTGGACCACTCCATCTCCTCTTTTATTTAGTTCTATTTTTAAAAATAAGGTTTCTTTCTTTTCTGCAGCTGGTCAAGTGGCTTGCAGTGACCAGCAAGTTATATACTTTGTCTTATTCAGAAGGAACCTAGGAAACCTTTTTTAGCTAGCCATAATATTATCTTGTCAGGCTGAGCTTGAAACTGAAACTCCTAGAAATCCCAAATTTAGTAATCCCTTTTGTAAATATTTCTCTATAATTGGATTTAAATTAAATTATTCTTCATGAAAAAGCTATGAAGGTGGGTACAGTAATTCAGCCTAAAACTTTCCTTTT